>VZTZ01002025.1:588301-829072 GCA_013400955.1 Drymodes brunneopygia
GCCGTGCGCGCCCCGGCCCGTCTGCGGCGCCGCGTCCAGCTGGCGCCAGCGCTCATATAGGATGCGCGGGGATGGGACCGAGCCGGCCAGAGCAGCGGCTTTGCCATCTGAGTAACACCGTCCATCCGACCTCCTCTGCTCCTCCCGCGCTCGCTCTGTCTCTCCCCACCTTCTCTCCCTCTTCGCTTTTTTTATTCCCCCTCCGTTCTCCCCCTCTTTGCTGCACTCGCATCCTCCACGCCGGCATCCATCGCCACCCAGCCTCCCGCGCCGGGTAAGTGTGGGGCGCGGGGGGAATCGCCGCGCCACTGCCAGGGCGCACTCACTGCTTTCTCTAAACACCCTTCTCTCCCCTCTTCTCTATTCCCTCCCTATTCTCACCCTCCTTTTCCTTTTGTGCCAGTTGGAGTTCTTGCTAGAGCTACGCTATATTAGTTCTGTCGTTCTTCCTTTTTCACCCCGCTTTAGAAGCCAGCTGGGAAAACTCCTATTGACGTTTCTGGCGAGGGTGGGGGGGGGAAAGAAGCTTTTTCCTTTCTTTCCTTTTTTTCTTTTTTTTTCCCTCCTTTCTTTTTGTTTTTAGTTAAGAGTTTGAAATGGGATATCTGTTTATTTTGTGGAGCAATGAGCAGGGAGAGAGCAAGGCAAGAAGTTTTGGGGAGAGTCTATTTTTGGAAGGGAGGAGGGGCTCTGCTTCCCCCTCCCCATCCATGTACCTCTGGGAAAAGAAGCGGGCCGGGAGCCGGCCCGGCAAGCCGCTCATCCGGGGCTGCCGAACTGCTAAACCCCCACCCGTCTCTCCCTACAGGTGCTGTCCCGGCGCTGCCCCGGACCTGCCTTCTCCTGCCTCTTGGCAGAGGGACACGCTGACTTCAGGGGTCCTCTTCCACCCCTCAGAGGGCGGGTTCCATCCCCCGGCGGTTTTCTTTCTAAGAAAAGCCACCCCAATCTCTTGAAACTCACCGGGCAGCGCCAAAAGCGACCCCTCGAGCAGCACCCCCGCCCCCACCGAGCGCCGCTCGCTCCCGGACTGGGGGTGGCTGGGAGGGGAGGCCCAAGGCCATGGAGGTGGCCACGGATCAGCCTCGTTGGATGGCCCACCACGCCGTGCTCAACGGGCAGCACCCCGATAGCCACCATCCCGGGCTGGCTCACAACTACATGGAACCAGCGCAGCTCCTACCTCCCGATGAAGTCGACGTCTTCTTCAACCACCTGGACTCCCAGGGAAACCCTTACTACGCAAATTCTGCTCATGCCCGGGCCAGGGTCTCCTACAGCCAGGCACACGGTAAATCAGCACCCCGGCCCCTTCCCCGCCGTCTCGGCAGCGCTCTGGGGCCCTCCGTACGGGCCGCGGGTGTCCAGCGCGGGGGTGAGAAGTTTCACTCGGGGCCGCTTAGGTGTGTCGGAACCGGGGAAAAGGAGATCGAAAACAGGACAGAAAGGCAGGCACGGGTGGATTTTAACCCTAGGGATAACCGAGCACTAGAGGAGGGGAGGGAAAGAAAGGGGGGAGGTGAGAGAGGAAGGGGAAATAGTGTGCGCACGGGCTAAAACTTCTCAGACACGGCTACTTCCCGGATGCAAAATACAAACCGATTCAAACCGGCGATGGATTTTATTTGAGGGTGTTTTTAGGAGCTGAAGAGAGAGCGTTACGGCAACTCAGAAAGACAGAGCAAAAAGGGGTTTGCTGCACTTTCCCAGGAATGGGGTGGGAAGAAAGCGGGTGCCTGAGTCCCCCTCCTGCTCCCCTTGTTCCTTCTGGCCGGGCTGGCTGATATCTCCTTCACATGGGACAGGGCGTAGGGGCTGCTGCACCAGCCTGGCTGCTCTTCCCCGGGTTGTGAAGTCTCTCCTGTGGCCGCCTGTCCTCCGGCTGCCCCCAGGCCAAGGAGCTGCCCAACCACGGGGAACTGGAGTATTCTCCGAGCCACTACTGAGCCGCCCCACGCTGACCCCAAATGCTCTTGTGTTTCTACAGCCCGCCTGACCGGGAGTCAAATGTGCCGGCCTCATCTTATCCACAGCCCCGGGATCCCTTGGCTGGACAGCAGCAAGGCGGCACTGTCTGCCCACCACCACAACCCCTGGACCGTCAGCCCCTTCACCAAGACACCCCTGCACCCCTCAGCGGCCGGAGCGCCTGGGGCCATCTCGGTGTACCCGGGCAGCAGCACCTCCAGCACCGCCTCCGTGTCTTCACTCACCCCGGCCTCGCACTCCGGCTCCCACCTCTTCGGCTTCCCCCCGACCCCTCCCAAGGAAGTGTCCCCAGACCCCAACTCCACCAGCGCCGCCTCCCCTTCTTCCTCTGCCGGGGCTCGCCAAGAGGACAAAGACAGCATCAAGTACCAAGTGTCACTGTCGGAGGGGATGAAGATGGAGAGCGCCAGCCCGCTCAGAAGCAGCCTCACCAGCATGGGGGCCCAGCCCTCTACCCACCACCCCATCCCCACCTACCCCTCCTACGTGCCGGCAGCCCACGACTATAGCAGCAGCCTTTTCCACCCGGGCAGCTTTCTGGGGGGCCCCGCGTCCAGCTTCACCCCTAAGCCGCGGAGCAAGGCCAGGTCCTGTTCAGGTAAGTGTCGCACCCCGTGGCCTCCCCAACGTGTCCCCGGTGGAAGGGCCATGCTCCGGGGCTGAGTGTGGGTGGCTGTGCTGGCTGTTGGGGTGAGGGTGCGGGCTGCTGCTAGGCTGGGTGCTTGTGTTGGTCCTCTTCGGGACAGAGGGACAGGTCACTGCTTGGTTTTGCTTTTCTGGGTTTTTAAAAGCAGAAGATTGAGCTTGGACTGGGCTCCTGTGGGTGTCAGTGCACCGAGGCAGCGGCTCCAGGGCGCTCGAAGGGGCCGCGGGGCGCGGGACCAGGGCAGTCTGAGCCATCAGAGACCGCCTTGTACAAAGAGGGATTTATATGGATAAAGAAACCCAAACCCTTTTCGTCGGAGAAAAGCAGGCCCCAGGCTTCCGAGACGCTCAGGCTCGACCCTGCTCCCTCAAGTCAGTCTAACCCCCATGGATGACACATTGGGACTTCCCAGAGATAGGTATTTCTCCCTCTGTAATTTCCATGTCTCTCCATTAACACCACGCAAGGCCTCAGCGCAAGATGAAAGCGAAACTTCCCTGGCCGGTCTCCTTCAGATCGCAGAGGGCCTTTTTCCCTTCGCATTTTACAAGAGCAAAAGTTCAAATAGAGTTTACATACCAGTGCAAAAGACTAAGGTGTCCAGTCACTGCTAACTTACTCCAGCCTAACTTTAACTAGAAAATAATCCCCCCGCCCTTTTTTTTTTTTTACCCTGAATCAGACATATCTCTGCTTCCAAACGACTGACTTTCCCGTGTTCACAGCCTTTCCTTGCACTTCTTCTAAAAGTGCAGTTCTAAATCTGTAAATGAACAAAGATTTGACTCCACTTTAAAATCACTGTAGTTATACAGTTAGACACAAATTATGACAATTTATGTAATTCTTCTGACCTTCTTGGTTTAACATTCTCACCAATGGAAGGAAATTAACTGCAATATATTGGGGCTGAATTTAGACAGCCCTTTAAAAATAAATTGCCCTATAGGCATTTGCATATGTATTCCATTGAACATATTTGCTTATGAATACACTACATGTTTTTTATTTAAGTAGACAATAATTTAGAAATGTGATCTCTTATGAGTTTTGCAACAAAAATACCAGCTATTTAACAAGCTCATCAGTACTGTTTCAAATGATTCCTCGGAGGGGAAAAATACACTCTTTCTCTGCCATTATTTCCAGGCAGTTGCTACTATGTGTATGTATTTTTTGGTAGTGCATAGAAGGGAAACTACAGGCAACGAGTAGCCCAAAACCTGCTGACTTTGGAAACTAGTTCAAGATCCAGGTCTCTTAAGATAGAGGGATCCTGACTAGCTTTTTTAAAAAAATTTTTCCCATAACTGCAGATGATTTTTAGATGGGAGAACCAAGGACCTATTTTGTTTTGTTTTACAGTTCCTTTTTTTTTCCTTTTTTTTTTTTCCCTCTGTAAGGGAGCTCCCAGTGCAAGGAACTGGGGAAAGTTCGTTACCACTCAGTGTTTTTTGTAGGAAAACTAAGACTCACGACAGGACGACTCCTTCAGCTTCCTGCCCTAGGAGGGACAAAAGCTACAAATGCAGTGCCGCAGAGCTCCCCTCATTTTTCACTCTAGACTGTGTTGTTTAAAAGCTACCCACTCCGTAGATTAAAGCAGACACAAGCCCCGCTGAACTCAACATGGCCTGTTTCAGTTATTAGCAAAAAGAATTTCCTTTTCAGTTAAATACTGTAGGATTTGCATAAACTGTATTAAGAGAGATTTCTATATTAAGCAGACCTGCCCTCAAACCATCCAAGGCAAATGAACTTTTAGCAGAAAGCTTTCTGATGCAGAAACAGATATCTAGAAGTTACATGTTGTGTTTTACTTGATGCAGCCATTCTACAATGCCATGTTTACCACATTGTACTAAAACTAATAATGAAGGCAAACTGCTCCCTACCAAATTCAAACTGTATTGCTGAAAAATCAGAGACAGAAAAGCCTGTTTTACAGTAATGTCCAGTGAAACGGAATTTTCTCAAATAACAGCATTAACAGCGTTTTTCTGCCTTTAGAACAAAAATTATAACTGAGACTCTGGTATTCTGTATCTATTCCTAGTCTGCTCGGCTCTACTTTCTCATCCTGTAGCATTTGCAACAAAAAACAAAGTGCAGAATTGGAGGTATTTTTGCTTAGATTTAATTCTAGAAAACCTCTTCCTCTGACTCTGTCTTTAACGTGTTGTGTGTTTGCAGGTGTGTGTATTTGTCTGCATGTGCACGGGTGTTTTTGTGGCAGGGGAACACAGGATTTCACCACTGGAGTGCAATAGATACGGGGGGGGGGAGCAGTGCTCAGTGAAGACTGAAGGAGTTCTCCTTGCTAAAACGATAACTTCCATCTGACACAATAAGAGTGTCACTTTTTCTCACCTTGCAGAGAGCGCTGCCTATTCCTGATCGTGACATTAAATACTCACAGGAGCCTGGGAGTTCTTGAAACACTGAGCTCCTTGCTGCCTATGCTGTAGATGTCACTACCGTCTGAATGTGCTTAATAGAATTAACACACTGTTTTGACTTCTGAAAAATGCCTAAAGGACAATGCAAAGAGATTTTGTGAATTTGTTTTTAAAGAAAGAAATCCGGTTTCTTCGTGTTTCCATTTAGAAGGCAGAGAGTGTGTGAACTGTGGAGCCACTGCTACCCCTCTCTGGAGAAGAGACGGCACTGGGCATTACCTGTGTAACGCCTGTGGGCTCTACCACAAAATGAACGGTCAAAACCGACCTCTCATTAAACCTAAGAGAAGGCTGGTAGGTGTCTTTTATTTCTCCTGGGTTTGGGGATAAATAGGGCAAGGGGACCACACACAGGCATAAGTCAATCGTGCCTCATCTCTGCTCAAGCCCTTCGTGGAGCCGAGCTGTACTGTACACGGGGGTCAGTCACGCCAGGTCACTGCCGTGCCTCGGGGCACAACTCCCACTCCTCCCCCATCCCATCCCAGCCCGAGCCTGCCTCTGTCCCGAGCCTCCCTGCCGCTCACAATGCGTGTGGGATATCGTGTGTCCTTCTCCCCGTTTATCCTCGGATGACAGCTTTTAATTTAATTCTTCATTTACCTGGCCTCCTGAGATGGTTTGGGCGCACACTGGGAGCGAAAGGGTTATGAGCATGAATGTCCACCATGTACTAAAAAAAAGTTCCAGCTCCAGAAAAGCAAAACAAATCAGATGAGTCAAAGCTACTGCTCTCTACTTAAAAATTATTTGTACGAAACCCATGAAGTAATTTTCACTCTTATATTCTCTGGCAATATTAATATTGGTTCCCTCCCCAGACAATCCCCTACTGTTAAAAAAATCCTATTATTTTTCCATGGAGTCACCTATACTTTGTATTTTCATTTGACTGATTAAAAAAAAAGTCCTTTCTAAGCTCCTGGTAGTAGTTTCCTATCCGGATATCTGTACGTTAAAGATAAGGAAACTTTGTGTATCTGTTTCCTGACTCTAAAAGCTTTAGAGAGTTTCTATAGGCAAGCCTTGCCAGTCATGCTTGCTGTTTTGAAATTTCTAATACACTCTACTCCACAAATAATGCGTAAAATGCTAAGAATAATAAATATATTTTTTGGACCTTTGTGATTTATGGTGCCTAAGTCTCCTAGCTATTTGTGGGCAAATATCAATGAGGTTTAGAGAGCAGAAAATTGTCATTACTGTTTTAACAGTGGGATGGGATACAGAAGATTTCTGACCTGAGTCAGAATTTCAGCTATGCAAGCTTCTTAATGACTTGCCCTCTGAAGTGACTGACATACAGAAAAATGTTAAGACAACAGTGTAACATTATCATCTCTTGGGCTCAAGTGCTTTCCAAACTGAATGGGACAGGCCATAGAGTTTGGCAGCATAGTTGAGTATCAGTAAGCAATCTCAAATATGCAAACATAGGTCTCCACCTTCCAGTGTGTTGGGAGACTGTTATACTTAGCTCACTGTGCAGGGTTTGGGGGGCACTAGAGAGGTTTTCTTATAGTGTTTAGCTGTTAAAATGTTTTGTTTTGTTTTAATTGATTTACAGCTTTATTTATTGCCCCTTTTTCCACTGTAGTTTGCTTTTTTGTGGGGGAGAGGAGATGGCCATCTTTGGGAATTTGTTCATCTGCCGTGCAATAGCAAAGTGATCATATTAATAATGTCAGCGTTTGGACGTCTGGCATTAATTGTGTTTGGGTTGCATGAGTGCATTTGCAGTAGGGGGTACCCGCTCTGTCTGCCTTTGGCCTGTTCTCACAGGCAAGTAAGGCACCGAAATATATGAATCTCTGAGGGCTGATTCTCACCCAAAGCTGCTGAACCGTCTATCAGATTTGGGAAAGTTACAGAGGCCCATGGCGTAATTCAGGGCCAAGTGAGAATGGAATCTTGTGCTCCTCTTTGGTGAGCGGGTCGAGCTGTGCTTCCAGCGGCGCCAGCTCCCCATCGGGGCAGGCGGGCAGGGAAGTGCATGGAGTTCTCTGGGAATCCAGGTGCCCCAGACCGGCTCTGAGCTCACGGAGATGCCTTGTGCATTACTGTGAGCTTTGCTGCTGCTGCACCCCACGGCTCCCCATGGCTAATAGCAGAAATATCCAGGGAGCGAGGCCCCCGGGGAACTACCATGATTGATATGCTTTAGGAAATAAACTCCAATTTAAGAAAATACCGAGTCCTCAGCATTAGTTCAATAGCACAAAATGGACTTAGTATTTTGACCACTTCTAGAGGCGAGGCTGAAGGTTTCTAATACAAAATCATTTCCCAAAATACGGGGTGCAGTTAGTCTGTCCATTACACTTTATATGTCACTGTCCATGCACAAAGGACGCTTTATCGTGGGGTCTGCTAGACAAGGGCCCATCCAGGAATCATGCCTGCCTGCTGTTCTACTTTTACTGTTCTTGTTTTGTGAGGTGGGTGAATGTTTGGGCATTTTTCTTTCCTCTCACCTTGGTTTCAGCAGAACAATAGTTTTAGGAAAGGCCTGTGGATTTTTGGTGGTTTTGTTTAATTTTATGACAGTTGTTTGAGGTCATGTCAGCCAAGGAACTAAGTAGGGACAGAGGCAGCAGACGGGTCAGTGGAATCATTGCTGCAAGGCATGAAATTTGGTTTGCTAAATATTTAAAGAAAGTTGGAGCTGGTTTTGTTTTCTCCCTTTCACTTGTAAATGCAAACTGAATTTTCAGTGATGGCTCTGATAAATACTGCACCCAGCTAAGTAATGTGGCTAAGTAATGTTTTCTTTTGTGTCCACCTTTCAAGGGCCAGAGTAGGGGTAAAAATCACATTCTCAAAGATTCCCTGTTTTCAACATTGTCCCAATATTCGCACAGACTAAACTGGTCATTAAAGAAAAAGAAAAAAGGCAAATGCATTTTCATGATGATTCTAGAATCCTACTAAGGGAAAATTTGAAAAAGTCAAGGTTATTTTCCCCCCTCTAAATTTCTTTTGTGAAATCAGAGATTCATTGTTTCTCTCCTCACTTTTAGTGCACACGGAGCGCCATGGGGCTTAAAAGTTTGCACAGGAGAATATTTAAATTTGAACAAAAACACAACGTCCATAAAACTTAAAACTGACAGCAGATTTCCTCCAGCCCTGACGCTCTGCAAAATCTTAGTAACAAGTTCTCCCCAAACTAAATATTGAGTCCAGTTTGACCTTTCTCATGATCTCCCTCCACCTGGTGATACATTCTAATTTTCTTTTTCTTATGGTTAGTCAGCAGCCAGGAGAGCAGGGACTTGTTGTGCCAACTGTCAGACAACCACCACGACCTTATGGCGACGTAATGCAAACGGGGACCCGGTTTGTAATGCCTGCGGACTCTACTATAAATTGCACAATGTGAGTATTTACTCATCTCATGTGTCTGCTTGCCCAGCCTGGACTGATGTCTTAACTGCATGGTGTACACTAGGCTTTTATTGGTTTCAGGGCTTTGGTTGTTTTATTCCTTCCCCCGTCTCTAAGGTTCCCCTGGGAAGTGACAGCCGTTCTTTGTCAGCATAGTGATGCTAAGTTCAGTGACATTACAATGTATTAGCTTGGCTTCTAACGCTTGGGCAAACCAGGCAAAACAGAGCTGCCACACTTGGTTTTAACTAAGTGGGTTTTGTGTGCTATTTCCCTCCAGAAACAGAGGCCATTTGGAATGGGCTCTGTGCAAAAATTAATTCTGATGGGCTATTTTCATTTTGACTTGTAAAAAAAAATAATTGTATCTAAGGCTTCGTTATATTATTTTTTTTTAAAAGAAATTAATCCTAAGCGGGAACATTTGATAAGTTGGAACGTTATTTACACTGTAAGTAACAGAGATTACTGGTACAAGATTGCTCGTGTCTCGGGACTGAATTTGGGTCAGCATGTGCCTCCTAGTTTGATCTTCTATTAGGAAATGAATGAGGACTGAGGGTAAGCCTACGGGAAAGAGAGTCATCAGCTGCCAAACTCAGTTCAATTTGTTTTTCATGTCTAGGGGTTTTTTTGTGTGTGTGGTTTTATTAAACAAATCAATATAAACAAGTTCTGCAGAGAGAAACACCATTTTTTTTGGCCAGAAAAAGGTCTCCATCCAGGAAAAACACATGGGGGCTGTTCAAATATTTTCATTTTTGCACAATAAGGTCATTTTGTCTGCATGAGCCTGATTTTCTCATTTCTTGCAGGTGAACAGGCCTCTGACTATGAAAAAGGAAGGAATTCAGACCAGGAATAGGAAAATGTCCAACAAATCAAAGAAAAGCAAGAAAGGGTCTGAGTGTTTTGAGGAACTCTCCAAGTGCATGCAGGAGAAGTCGTCTCCCTTCAGCGCTGCCGCCCTTGCCAGTCACATGGCACCCATGGGGCATTTGCCCCCTTTCAGCCACTCTGGACACATCCTACCAACACCTACCCCCATCCACCCATCTTCCAGCATCTCATTTGGACACCCACACCCATCCAGCATGGTTACAGCCATGGGATAAAACCTGATGACCAAGAGACCCACCCAGGTATTAAGAACATGGGACTTTGCCTAAGATGACGCCAAGTAAGACAATGTTCTGCCAAGAGGAGAATGTAGGGATGGCAAAAGGAGACCTTGGCTCCCATGTGGTTTAACTCTTAACGCTGGACTAAAACCTTGCAAATGATGGGTCTTCTGCAGAAATGTGTAGTGGTGCCTGTAATGCACTTTGCCCCCTCAGGTATAAGAAAAAAGAACTCACCTGTTCAATACTTCATGGTCCAGCAGGAAGCAGAAGATGGCAGAAGCTGAAGGAGAAGGCCTAGGAACTGGCTTTCCTTTCTCTCTTTGTTATTACTGTGAATATTGTAAAGAGATATAAGCAGCCTCCCAGGATGGAATTGGCTCACTGGAAGCCACCCATGCTGGATTTCTATTGTGGACTTTGTTTGGGATGGGGAAACAAAGAAGAAAAAAAGCCAAAAAGAAAAAAAAAAAGAAAGAAAGAAAAAAAGAAAAGTACATCTTTATTAAACTGTAATTTTTGAAATCAGACACAAAGTCATATTTATTTTGTTTTTCACAAAAAGCCTCAACCCCTCTGCATGTTTTTGTGCTGTCATTTGCAATGGCTACCCTGTAAGAAAAGCTGCCTTCTAAACAAGGAGGAGAGGGGAAATGTACTCGACAGCCCTCTTGGATTAACTCCATCTATCTTCCATACCAAACCTACTAGGAAGGGGGGAAAGATTGCGAGGGCGAGGAACAAAGCAAAAATGTAGCAGTAATATGGGATTTTAATATGCCCAGGATGGTGATTATTTTGACACAATTCCTTCATTCTTCTCCCTAACATGAAAGATTTCTTTTACAAAAGAGCCCCTCTCCCAACTACCCTATTGTTCCTCAAACCAGTCACCCTAGATCAGAAAAACTGTTGGGAAAAAACTCTGGAGAAGGCAATCCTGCACTAGCAAGGGGTGAAACACAGACATTTACCAAAATTGTGTTGCAGCTAAGTTCTAGCACAGCCAAAACCATAATGGGGCACAAAAACCATCCTGCTCGCAGACTTCAGAGGTTGAAGCGTTTTGTTCTGTTGTGTTGGCAGCTGTCGCTTAAAAATGCAGATTAGCTGCTTGGGTAAACTTGGGGCAGTGTGGCCACCATGTCCACACGCAGCCAGTGCATGCTGTCTCAGGCATCCAGGCCCCGGTGGACTTCACAGGGAGGAAGGGCAGAAATGTGGTTGAAATCACTGGAGAGGGGAAAAAGAGAGACAATCAGTTTGAGCTTCACACATCTGTCAAATCCCAGACACAGAGACAGCTGAGGGAAAGCATCGTTCTAAAGGGGAACGTCTGTTTTCCGTGGCAGATTTTATATGGAAAAAAAAAAGAAAAAAAGAACAACAAAAAAAATTAAATCTCCCATTATTAAACCATATTGTACGTAAATGACCAAAAACAAAGCTATTGCCAATGTGAAGTGTATTCTATTGATTGTTATGATCTGATGCCTCTCATGAACACAAGCTCCAGTATAACATATAGTGTACATATTTAGCTATACTTCTGATGAAAATGCCCCAATGAACAGAGGGGTTTGATAATGTAAACCATGTAAGCTTAACTCTGTGACAAACTTCTTATTTTATTTTTTAAAATTTTAACTATTTTGTTGTTGTGTTTTTCTTTTTTTTTGGATCAAGCCAAATTATATCTTTACTGTAAAAGTCCTGCTTTAAAGAAAAAAACCAGAATGAAACAAAAAATGGATGTATGTAAATTTTTTTAAAATCTGTAATTCTAGTATTTTATAATTAAGAACCAAGCAGCCATGAAAATCCTGCTTTCCTCCTTTTTTTGGTCTGTGTAGGCATATAGGTGCACTTTGTAAAGAAGTGGAAATAAATGGGAAACTAAATTGGTTGGGAGAAATCATAAGAATTTTTAATCTACTGAGATAAAAAAATAGGTCCTTTTTACTTTTTACCTTTTACAATGGTACAGTTGTACATTATTTGTACCCAACTCAAATTTCTGTAGGATTTGGGCAGAGGGGAAGGGATATGGGTGAAAGACAGGGATTACTGATACAGTTGACAAAGTGCAATATATTGTCAGTCACTGCAGCATAGATAATGGCAGTTGAGATTTAAATTATTTTGTACTTGTATCAGCATAAAAAATCTTCAGTATTTTCTGTTTTTATTTTAATTTTTATTTTGCTTATTTTTGAATTAGTGAACTAAGTTATTGTTAATTATGTACAACATGTTTATATATTGTCTGTAAAAAGTGTATGCTTTCCTCATAATCCTTCAAGGTGAATATTGCTAAGAATAATAAAATACCTTTTTTGTGAAACTACCTGTGCCCTGCTTCATGTCATAGAAGATGATTTTAGTAGGGAGAGAGGAAAAATTATTATCATTGTTGCCAGTAGAATTATTAGCTTATACTTTCTGCAAACCAGTCTATTGATACTTTGAAAACCTAACAGAGTAGGACAAAAGAAGGTAGTTAAAGTATGATTTAGTATTAAAAGCACATGTACAAAAGCTCGTTCTCCAGTGTTGTTTTGGAGTGACAAGGTCATGCAGTCAAGTGTGCCTAAGTTTCTAAGCTAGTTTAAATTTTGAGGCAGCAGCCACACTGTAGATGATGAACTGTGGTTTCTCTTGAATTTTTTTTTTTGGTGTTGATTCTTTTACGAAAGTGTTTGGAGAAATACTTTTACATTAAAAACACATTTTAAAAGCACCGTAAATGGAGACAAGTGGCCAGCTGCTTAAGGCAGGACCTGTATTAGACCAGGGAAAGTTCTCCAAAGGAACACTCATCCTGGAAACCTGTTTCTTGCCATTTGTCATTATCAGTGATGTAAAGGGAGCAAGGGGGGATGGCCAGCTTGGAGCTGCTCAGTGCTGCCCTGGGAACGAGGGCTGCAGCCCTGGGTGCAGGGGGGTGTGCACATGGACTGGCATGTGAGGATGGAGGAAAGTGCTCACAAAACAGATCTTCCACGACCAAAACTTTGCAGCTGCTTTCATCTCACAGCTGAGTTTGACCCATGGAAGGAACCTCTTGGGGCCTTACAAAGTGAAGAAAAGTCTTGCAAAGTCACCCTGCCATGTGTAGGGGTGGGCATTGCTGCTGCAACAATATTTTCAAGAAAACTGCTAATGAATTTTGGGTTTCCTCCTTTGACCCCCTGGGAGATGTGTCTCACTTCTGTGGAAACCAGCTTGGGGATAACTCTTGACTCAGTAAGGAAAAAAAATAACCTGAGTTCCTTTTTCAGCGTGTGCGTGTGCAAATTCCAGCCCCTTCTAGCAGTGTCTCTCTTTCCCCCTGCAGCCTCCTGCCTATCCCTGGTTGCAAGTCCTGCTTGTGATACCATGGAGTCGCAGCAGCTCTTGATGTGCTGAAGAAAGAACACGCAGCTCTGACAAGGCCTTCCCGCATCATTTCAGATGAGTTAATCATCTCTCTAACTTGTTCAGCAAGGCTTAGTGCAAACACCCATTAAAAAAAAAAAAAGGAAAAGAAAAAGGCAGTTGATAGCATACCGTGCAAGCTTCATTTAAAAAGAAATATGTTCTTTCTCAGACAGGTTTAAAACAGAGTTATAACCAAACTCAGCCTCTCTCCCTCCATCTCTGAATAGCTGAGAAAGGAGAACTAGCAACATCTCTTTAAAATACGGAATAATCAAGCTGTTTGCTTTGGTTGCACAGCACACATCCCATTCGGGTTGTGGTGGTGGCTTACCTGGGGGCTGCCTTTCTGCCAGCATTTTGCTGGTTTGGTCATATCCACTGACAGAACTGGGGCCATAATCCATCAGGCCGTCAGGAGGGGTGGTGCATCCCCCAGCGCCCGGAGGAGTGTGCTTCTCTGAGCGGGGGCTGCAGCAGTTCCTGCAACACAGATAATAAATAATCCCGTGTTTGTCAGGTGGCACTAATCTGCAAAAGATCAAACCATCTCTCTGCAATGTGTGTATCGTGTTTTGTCTCCAGACATTTTGCATAGCAGAAGAAAAACAAACAGGAGAGAATGGAAATGGAACAAATATGTAAAGTTCAACACAAAGTGTAAGCACAGAGCAGATATCGAGGCAACAAATTGGGATTTATAGTCCTTTCACAACCACCAAACACTGGGGGACAGGTTTTTTGTGACGGGGAACCCTGACATTACATGCCTTTGGTTCCTGTTGTTGGGATTATTGTTTTAAGCGGTGCTTAATTGTCATGTCTCCACGGCCACATCAAAAGCCAAGAAGATTAGGTTACCGGGAGTGTTTGATGTCAAAATACAAAATAAATAAAAGGAAAGCTGAAAAGGTACTGTATTTTCCACGATGTCTACTGCGGTTTTTGCTTCAAACATCCCTTTTCTTTATTATTATTTTGCAAAGGTTGCACTTTTAGTGACAAGATTTTATTTACTTACTTTTAAATGACTCCACTGCTTTCCTGCAACAGCTCAAAAGGGTTAATATCCCCTCTTTGATGGCAAACATGGTTTGTTAATTAACGCAAACTTCTTAAGTATCCTGGTGACCTGTAGATGGCCACATGAGAATTTTGTTATTTACTGACTTGCCAAATGTTTATTGCTTATAGCAGGACAAGTGGGAAGCAGGCATTAATTTTGATGCTGTTATCTGTGATTGCATGTAAAGTTCATAGCAGAGAGTGCCTATATGTCAACTGCAATTCAGCATTTTCCCATTTTTTAAAAAATTAATTTCACATTGGTGGAGGGGATTGGGGTGGCAGATTTATAAACTGAACTCCAGCCCATCCCCAGAGCAGGCGTGACAGAGCCAGACACAGGACAACTTCCCCTTACCTGCAGGCTGCAAAAGAAAACAGTCTGGCGCCATGGAGCATTTGATCCTTGGCTTCTCCACAGAGACAGTAAAATCAGTACCAACTGTGGCAGGGCAGGGAGGGAGATTTTGTGATGAGGCATCTCTCCTTGGAAATTAGCCTGAAGAACAACCAAAAATGAAGCCAAAAGTGGCTATCAGGTGAGTATGTTCATTTATCACCAACCTGGACTGGATTAGAATGCATGACCTAGAAGTAAAATGCTAGAAGTAAAACCCCGGGCCATCTGGTCCTTGCAAGTAAACATTTCTAAGTGAGATTAAGTGACTGTTCTTTAAGCATGGTGATATGAGTGCAAACCAGGCTGCTCTGGGTCTAACAGATCAAACCCCAGCATCAGGGCAGCTGGCTGGTGCCAATTCAGAGATGCCATTTGCTTGAACAGCTTTTGGTGCAATTCTCTGTGGTGCTGGCTTTGCAGTCAACCCTGGTGATTCAGTCTGATGTGTCCCTGTCAGATCCAGAGCTTGTCCTAAAACCAGGGCTCAGATTGCACCAAGGTGCTGCTGGGAGGTCAAGGACCCCAGTCAGAGCAAACTTAGGGGAGACACTGAAGAACGGCCCTGCATTTGCAGCAAGAACTAAATTGCATTTCTGAGCACTGAAAGTGCATCTGAACAAAATGTGGTTGCAGGGTGAGAAATACAGCAGAGAAAACATCCAGCAGGTAGAAAGACAATAGAGAACTAACCCCTCCTTCAGGGAAAGGCTTCAACATACCACTGAGGGAGGGAACTGCTACTGTTTGGTCTATAAAAACCTGAATCAGGGAAGTATAACGTTAACCCAGCCTATACAGCAGCGCCAGGCAGAAAACAGCCACCTGTCTGTATCCTGCACACACCTCTCTCTGTGGTTCTGCACTCTGGGCTGCAGCGAGTTATTTGGGGGAAAGTTGACTCTGACTCAGGAGGGCCAAGAGCCTGTGTAAATCATTTGAGTTGGAACTATCAATGCCAGAGTGTGAAAATGGACCCTTTTTTCTTCTAAACACTTCAATGCTTCACCAAAGTCTTCCCCAGTGCTTTTGGTTTCCTTTGGCTCTTGATTCAAGTCCTGCCTGATCTCTGTCAGGCAGAGAGTACATGGCAGATTTCTTTACCTGGGACATTTGGTTGTCTATTTGGTTGTGATTTTTTTATCTCTGGTTCTTTAGCTCACTCCCACTTGCCCACATTGGCATTCTGGTGGCAGGTTATACTGCTAGGGTGATCTCAGGGCAATCCCTACTGGATTTTGCTGTAAAATTCAGATTAGTTTACCATCTCCTGCTTTAATTCAGCCCATCCATTATTTTACTTTATTTTATATTTATTTTCTTTTTTTGTAGATTCTTGCAAAATTTGGAAGCAAAACCACCCCATGTTGAGAGTTAATCATAGGTAGAAGAGAACTAGATGAACAAAAATGAACAGACCAAAATCGTTCACGTAATCTTTGAGCCCACAGGCACTCTGGACTGCACACTATTTTTCTCTTTCCAAGCATTACTCCCAGCAGCACAGGAAAGATGTGCTTGATGAAAAAGCACATGTCTGGAGGCAGACCACTGCCTGACTGGTGTCAGGCCTCACCCCATTCCCTCACACACTCACTTTCTGATAGCAAGCAGAATTACAGCTCTCTGTGCCTCAGTTTACCCTTGCAAAGCAGGCATAAAGAAGACATGACCTGCCCTATGAGCTATATACAAGTGTTAACTTGCTCCAGCCTAGCAAACTTCAGGGCAAGTTCTAACAAATGTCAGCATGTGGTGTGTTCTGATAGGTACAGGGAAAGGGCACAGCACTCTCTAGGTTAGAGGCTCCTCCCTGCCTTTGCTGTGGAGCTGCTACATGGCTCTTACCACCTCCATACAGCTGTTTGTGGCACAAATGACACACTGGAGACATTCATTAGTCATTGGAGTGCATCCCCTGGCTGATTCCAAGTGCTGACCACGCATGCCCACGGAGAGCCCCACGCACACACAGAGCTGCACGCAGTGCCTCCAGCCCTGGCCCAGTGTGAAGCAGCCCTTTTGCCATCTCCCATGCTGTCAGTCCCTGACCTTCCTTTCACATGCTCTAATGGTCACTAGAACACTGCAGAGAGAACACAGTCCTGGTGTTAAACAGCCTTAATTTGTCTCCAGGCCTTTCCCCCTCCTCCCCCTTACCTCAGTCTCCTGTGACTTAACATTTAAAACAGCTGAAGTTTAGAACAAATCAAAGCTCCCAATAGGCCCAGATTGTCTAAATACAGAAAACAGGAAGTGAGTAACCTTCAACGGGAAATTGTTCATCCGATGAAGGCCAAGACCCAAGGCCTGGCGCTTTGCAGGCCTGCTCCAGCCCAGCAGACACAGAGTGCACCACGCAGACACGCGGAGTTTGGCGGCAGGGAGCGGGTGGGGGAAAACTTTTGCTTCTCTTGCGGTCATGTCGCGCTGCCTCGAGAAAAGAGATGATGTTTGTTCCTGTACAGAACAGTTGGGAGGGTTATATTGAGAAGACCAGGGATGGGATGGAGGAGGAGACAAAGGTCAGAAGGGAAAACAGAGAAGATGCATGAATCCAAACTAAAACGGTTGCTTGCTTCCTATGAGAGTGAAGATGACAAGAGAGCACTGCAAATGGTATTGGGCTGCTTCCAGAAGGGCGGGGAGAGATTTTGTGTGACAGCCCACTTGATCATGAAAAGGAGAACACTTCATTTCCTAGGTAGTGAGAAGAATAATTTCTTTTTGTTGAGTAACTCGCCTGCTTCCGCCCGCCAGGAAAGATCCCAAATTATTTTACCGGCTGTTTCTCTAAGGCTTATATTATTCACTCCTGAATTGCAACCATTAGTGGGGTAGAACACAGCAGCTGTTTAACAACTCAAAACAATGCTCCTTTTTTATGGAAGGTCATATTAGATCCTCTCTAACTGAAGGTGAACTTCTTGCTATGTGCTGCATCCACTGGAATAAAACTTTTCTCACAATTGCACTTCTGCCAGTCACCAAATTGCCAAAGAAACTAGGATGCACAAACACACCCAAGCATGCCTGAGTCCTTCCACTCCAGCTCTGGACTGGGCTAATGAACCATGTACCACAAAGGCCCCTGGGTCACAGGCAACATTCTGACCCCCTTGGAACCTGCACCTGTGCTCATATGCCAGTTTTCCTCTGGACAGCTTATGGGATAAGCACCAGCAATGAAGCCTGGTCTCCAATTTGAGAAACAGGCAGAGAAGAAAAGGGCATGGTTTGGTTTGGAATTTGGCACCACTGTCAAGGAGATGGGGGTTGTTTGGTCCCGTTGGGTTTCTTGCCCCAGGACTGGGAGTGCTACAGATGATGGTGACTCCTGGGCAGATGTGCACACATGGGACAGTCTCCAGAGGACATTCATGCAGAAAACACAGCTGGAATCAGACATGCTTGACTGGGATGCCACACCTCTGCGAAGAGAGGGGCTACAGAGAAATGCATGGCAATGGTAACTGTTGTATCTTTTGAGGAAGACAAGCTAGAGATGAAGCTTCTAGATAGATCTCTTTGCTGCAGAATTTCCAATACTGCACTGAAATTACCCTTTAGAAATTTTTTTTAAATATTGGGATTAGGCAGAAATACTTTTCCTCTTGCTCCTACAGTCTTTTTCTGCAAAGGTTTCCCCAGATTTCTTGTGAGTTATTTGGGTGAATAAAACAGGACTTGTGGCATTTGCTTCACAGAGATTTTCTCTCTTGCATAAAGATGAAGTCTGGTTTGTTGTTTTGCTAGCAAACCAGCTGGCTGGGAGAAAGATGGTCTTAATCAAACAGCGTTGCAGCCTCTCTGGAGAGAACACTGTCTATTTTCCCATCACAACGGGTTTCTTCTTTGTTCTCTGGTGGGCAGGTGTTGTCCCTGTGGGATGTGAAAAAGGGCAGGCTCTGATCCCATTAAAGATAGCCCCATTGGTAATAGATCAGAGGGGCATCCTTAGGTTGTGGGAGAGTATGCCTGTCTTGCTTCACTGGCTAGTGAATAATAGAGCTGGCTCTCAATGATACTTGCGGGGTTTTTAACAAGAGGGACAATGTTCTCTGTTCTCCAGAGGGACAATGAAAAGGAAAGGAACCCAGAGAGTGATAGTTGTGTCTGGCATTGCCAGAAATCACAGCTGGTCCTGAAAGTGATGGGAATGGGGACAATGCCTCTACCCAGGAAAGACGCAAAGAAATGCTCCCCTACTGCATTACCTTATTGCTTTACTCTCTTTCTCCACTAATTCCACAGCAAGCTGACTTCGAGGGAAATGAAAGTGAATTTTGCTCCAGTGGAAGGCAAGACATGGATAATCCCTGAGACAGAAACACTGCTGTAACCTCTGGTCTCAGCCACTCCTTGGACCTTCCATCTTGAGGGTTACAGCAACTCGGATCTGACTTCCTGGGAAGAAAGATTGGGTATGTGTGCTAAAGGAGGTCAGGGAGCTACAGCCACATGCCTGACCTGGATGAGGTGGTCAGGGAATCAGGGCTGTGGCTTGCCCAGTGGAGCCTGTCTGCCTGCAGTCCAGACATAGCATGGAGTAGCTGTTTTTCTGTTGACCTTGTGCTCAGAAGAACTGAGATAGCAGCAAGGATTTCCAATGCGTTTCCTTCTTCTGTGCTTTCTAAAGTCCACCAGGAGGTGAGTCTGCTGTGCCCAGGAGCTACAGACTCCTGAGATTTAGAACAGGCTCTACACCTGCTTAACTCAGAGCCGGACAGTCTATGCCTGTTCAGTTAAGGCAGGATTTTTCTACATCATATAGTGTTGTGGCAATCCATTAAGCTAAGTCAGTGCAGGCCTTGGACATGGTCACATGCCAAGAATGGAAACTTGCAGCTGGATACTTTGAGCAGGCAAAATATGCATCTCTGACTGCAAACCATACCACAGGCATATTCCCAAGTATGAACCAGCACTATGGGCCCAGAGGCTTGTCCAGATGAAGCAACAGCTCTTACAGACAATGTATCAAGGCACAGGCTCTGTGAATTTCCTTTCTTTTTCAAGATCCCTGTTGCCAGAGTCATTCCAGCTCTAGCAAAGTTGTTCAGGAGGGACACACAACTGCCCAGCAAAGATCCTGCATCCCAGAGTTAACCCTGAGCTCCTGACTCAATGCCCAGGAAAGCAGCCACCTTGGGAAGTCTCACTGGGATCAGCTTTGAACCCTGCCTTCATGGGACCCTGCACAACTTGGAACTCAACAGCAGCTGCACTCAGTGGTGTCAGGACAAGAACAGAGATGGTACTGGAATGTTAGACAGCTGGCTATATTTTAACACAGTCTTTTTACTTTCTTTTCCTATGTTCTTCCTTAGTGTCACTTGGAAATTGCACTCCTTTTGCCCTACGCACTCTGCACCAATTGGACATCTTTTCATCTGCACCCTCATCCTTGCTGCTCTCTTTCTGATGGTTCATTCTCCCATTTACACCTTTGCTGAATTTACCTCTGTGGCTCACAAACCACCTAGAATCCTTTAAATCCACTGCACTAGGTCCTGGGAAGGCTGGTCATACTCCTTATGAAGGCACCAGCTCAGGCCACCGCACTTGATCCAGCCCAGCCTGAAATCACCACCCCTGCTCAGCATTCCTACATCTTGCCTTCACTTTTAGCTCCGATGCTGAAAAAGCATAGCTCTCTCTCCATGTATGTGTGTGTATGTATTTATACACATGCTCCCCACCACAGAGAGAGATGGGTTTTGCAAGGTTTAATATGCTCCCAGTTCTGCTGTGGACTCTTCCTCTTTTGTTGCAGCTGTGGTTTTAGGGCAGGCTTTGTGGGTTTCAGAGAGTCCTTGGATGCCTTGGGAAATGTTCTGCAGAAGTGCACTTTCTCTCCATGCATTTTGCACTACAGCCACCAGGTCCTGAAATCTCAGTGCACAGGATTTCCCCTATTTAGATGAACACCAAATCTACTTGACTTTCAGGCATTGTTTCTGATTGATACCACTCGTTTATGCCTCCAAGGTCAGGCAAAGAAAGAGAAGAGGCAGCTGGACTCCCTCCTGCATCAGCGGTGGCTCTAACTGAGCCACAGCACAACATCAGGGTGCTCTGACGGGCTAAGAACCACCACCTCCTCACAGCCACAGCAGCCCTGGGTGGCTGGTTGCCACAGCTCTGGAGAGAATAAGATCTCACCCATTACCCCTAATGTCTGTCCCTGACACAGGAGAAGCAATACAGCCTGCCTCATAAAAAATAAGGGAAAGCCTGCAAGCGTCAAATAACTGAAACAGAAACACCGTCTGCCTCTCCTGTGCTTGTCCTAGTGACTCATGAGCGAAAGTAACCCTGCCTTAGAAAAGCCGAGGATTAGCCTAACACACCTGGGTACCACCTGCTGCTTTAGTGTCTCCAGCTCACAGTTTTGTGACAAGCTGGGTGCTTGACAGTCCTTTGAAATGGCAAGTATAGAGCTGAAGGTTTGGAAAAGCCTTGCTCCAGCACAGGGTAATTGTCAATATGCAAGAAGACAAGCTTCCTGGGGCTGGCTGGGGGCAAGAAAGGGGGCAGCTCAGGTTGAAAAAATGCTTAAATCACAGCACAAGGCATGCCTGTGCTCCAAACCAGCTACCAAACAACTTTGTCCTATGGAGTTTGAGCAGCCTTAAGGTGGCTCTGACAGGCAAAGCACAAAAATGCTGTGATAAGAAAACAACCCCCAAAGCAACAGAATGTCTCTCAAGGTTTAAAAGCACGGTTGTTCAGCCTTGCCTATTTGTATGGGAAGCAGGAGCTGCAGCTCCTGCTCGTGAAGCTGGCAGGCAGCAAAGGAAAGGAGAGGGAGGCGAGATATGTGGCTGAGGAATTTGCAGCCTTCAAGTTCCCTCTATCCCACCTCCTCCTCTTGCAGGAAATTAAAGAAGCCTCTTTTGTGGAAGGAGGCTGGTAGGTGTGCATGCGTGAGTGTGTGTTCGGGGACAGCCTGGCCTCGCTGTTTCCCTTCCCAGCGTGCTGGACACCTCTTGTCCCCTTGCCTGTGCTCAGGGATACCAGAACAGTCGGGGCCGGCTCAGGGCTATTCTCAGAAGTTTCCTCATGCATGTCTGAAAAGGTGGATCAGGCAACGGAAGTGGCAAAACCACCAACATGCCCAGGCCCCAGAGGACTGTCTTTTCACTTTTTTCTCTTTTTTTCTGTAAAACAACCACCCCAAACTTCTTCCTCCTTCCCTCCCCCACTCTACCCTGCTGAACTGCAGTGCTAGAGCAGCAAAGCCTGAAAGCGGAGGAAAGTAAAGGCCAGAAATTGGCCATGGGCATTGTTAAGAGTGATGACAGGGACCAAGGGCATGGCCACGGGCAGCTGTTGGTGCCCTCACCCAGGACTGAGCATGGAGTGGAGCAGGCAGCCAGCCCTCTCCACCAAGGGCAGTGTCTTCTTTAGCCTCTGTTTCTGAAATAGCAGGAACAAAAGAATGGGCTGTTCATCCCCATCCCGACTCACTGCATTACACGGGGTATCTGCATGGCCTGGTGTCCTCTCCTTCAAGTGTCCTTGGGAGGGAGAGGAAAAGCATGGCTGGAAAAGCCCTTCTGTTTCTATCTCTGTTAGCAGTAAAATCATCCTCTCGCTGTGCTTGCTCCTGAGGGAGGTGGTAGCAGTGGGCTGAGGAATGAGAGGGTGGCCCAAGCCCCCTCCTTCTGCACCCTAAAATAGCAGGCAGGACAGGCTGCCTCAGCACGGTGATGGTGAACAGGTCTGCACCATCCCTTGTGGGCTTTTATCACCCCGATCCACAGCCACACAGCCCTTCTGGTTTTCTGGGTCAAAAATAAACCCTGCATAAATAATATTTTCTGAAAAAGAAAGAATTTTTATTTTGCATGTTTTCTGCAGAACAAAAGGTATTGGGTGAAAGAAAGGAACTGTCAGAGAAGGTTGGAATTTCCCAAGAAGGAAGGGCAAATCCAGCGTTGCAAAAAAAAAATTGCATAGTGCCAAAGGAAAAGGGTGAATGAGTTGAGGTGAATTAAGAAATGGAGCAAGTAATGTGCCATGTGAGTCAGTCCTGAGATCTTCATGTGTGTAAGGTAGATAGGGTCCTTACACACACAGCAAGGTGGGAGAGAAAAAGAAGAGTAAATAAAGAAGAAAAATGCAAGAAATAAGCCTGCTCAGAGATCTGAGGATTAAAAATAAAAGCTTTAGTAGAAATGGAAAGCAGGGAGGCAACCAAAAAAGAATATTCAGTCAGTTAAGGCTTGCAGGGAAAAGATAAGGGCAGCAAAAATGCAGAATGAGTTAATTATAGCCAAAGGGATTAAGGAGAATAAGACGCCTTTTACAAATATATCAGGGGAAACAGAAACACTAGGTAGAAGGTGGGTCTGTTAATAATAGGTCAGAGTAGGGAAGGAAAATAATGGAACAAGGGGACAAATCATGCCAATGGCACTGTGGGCATCTTCCTGTTACCAGCTGATCCGAGACCTCCAAACCAGCACAACAGGTCCATTGATGGTGACTGGTTTCAACCCAGAGAGCTGCCATCACAGTAGAGCTGGATATGGAAATGAATCTCCCCATGCAGTGCCTGACACTTCCTACAAGAAATCAATATGTTTTCAGAGATGTAATTGCCTCAGCCTGGCTTTTTGTTTTGTAGGAGGCTGGAGAAAGCACATACATCCAGCTTAGGCTACGCATGTGGAGCAATGGCCTTGTAAGAAAACCTGGTAAAATACACCATTGAGTGATAGACTAACTGACCACCTAACTATGGACTTCTCATCAACTCTTGTTCCTTGGCTTGGCTGTTTCCTCTGTCTGCCTCTCTTACTTCCACTGAAAGCAACAAGAATAAAAACCAGTAAATCTACTGGGGCTGGAAGCAAGGATTGGCAAATATTAGGACTTTGCAAAGCTTGCATCACACTGATTTATGGGTCAGATTCTCACCTCCTAGGAAATTTTGTGCAAGAATTTTAAATATTTGAAATATGCACACACTTCTGACATCAGGATTTTGGCTTTCTCCCTCTTCAGAACTAAAGTTTGACTCCAAATGCCAGGTTTCCCTCTCAGTTCCTATTAAAACAAAAGGCTTGGTTAGTAAAACTACAAACTACTTATGTCTTCTCAAAGTCAAAACAGAACCATCAGGAGACAAAAACTGTTCCACCCAGTTCCTTCACAGAAGGAAACCCACCCCTCTCCCGTCTGCTTGTGGGCGCGTTTTGCATACTGGAGCCTTTCCTTGAACAAGACCCCTCAGGCACCTTCCATGTGCCTGGGAGTCACACAGTAAAACAAAGGGCCAGCTCCTTTGTCTGAGGAGACAAGGTGCAAACCTGCCTGTCTCTGTTTACCAAAGGGAGGGATGTTAGTAGGGTGAGAATGGGGGCTGGGACCATTGCAGGGGTGGGGACCATTTGTCCTCTGTTCCCGGCTCTCAGGCGCTTTCCAAACCCTGCTCTTTCCCTCTGATTTTCATGTCTTGCCAGCTTGACTTTTTGAAATGTTTTAAATAGATATTTATGAGGCTGCTGCTTTAACATGGATAGATAGATAGATAGATAGATAGATAGATAGATAGATTAGATAGATAGATAGATAGATTCTATTTCTCAAAGGATCCTGTGATCTAATTCCCAGCAGCTCCATCCACCAGTGATACAGGGTTCTTAATCCATGGATAACCATGGACACACACAAACAACCTATACCTTGTCCTTTACTCAGTGCTTGCCTTTTCCTGCACCCCTACTGCATCTCCTGCTGAGAGCAGACAGTGAGAAGATACCTGGGGCCAAGTCTTAGGGCACATGACAATCATATCTGTTCCCCAGCCACACATTTGCGCACTCAGCCATGTCAGAAATGGACAAACAGCCAGAAAAATATGTTGGACACCAACACTAGAGACTTTCCTTCTATACTCATCCTACTTACCACGGAGACCACACAAGTGACAAAAACAAGTCAGTGCTCCCCCCTTTTTACCTATGTTGCATATTACAGGGTGAAGTTAACGCTGTCTGTCTCCCTGCTGCCTCTGCACTTTCAACCCAAACACATAAAACTGAACAAGAAAGGAGAGGTTAAAATAACAACACTCCATTATAAATTATATACTGTCCTTTATAGATCTTCCCTTTACACCATTGGTTCTTTTACCAGCATTATCTCTGTCAGGTATTATGTTAGAGGGAGTCTCCAGGACTGAACAGAAGAAGATTCTGGACAGGGTACCGGAATTTATAAAAAATAAAAATATATGCTGCTGCTTTGTATTGCACCCTCAACCTAACAAATAACACACAGGTGATGCTTCTAGAGGCAGATTTGCATATGATCCCCCATCTCTTGCTGTATTTGCCCAGCAGTATCACAACATGAGTCCTCCCACTTCTTCTGTCCACTCTGGCATTCAAAGGCTCAAACAGGAGTGGCAGAATTGCAAAGTATTGCTGCTTCCCTGGCTCTAGAGCAGGGACAGACTTCTCTTGCTCTCTGGACTCATAGTTTTTTTCTCCCTTGCAGAGAGACTTTGCTGCAGTAGATCTAATCTGCTCTTATTCTCCTCCTGAGGCTCCCAGTTTCCCAGGAGATGGTCTGCAAAATCTGGCTGGGAGAGGTGGTATTGTGGGGAGGGAAAAGGAGGTAGAGCCCAAGCACCAAAAGCAGCAGCCACAGCAGAAGGCAGTGCTTTGAATGATCTCATGAATCAGCCACACATTATCTACAGTGAAATGCCTGGGAAGGGGTTTCCCATGTCCTACCCTGACCTGGAAGGTTGAATCCACAGGGGCCTGAAGGGCATTTTGATTACCAAAGACAAAGGCTAAATTAGAAGGAAATGATATTTTATTTAACCTCTGCATCACGGTGGGGGCTCGAGGGGAGGGTAGAGGCAGGGGGGTGGTGACAGAGGCATTGGGATAATTAGGGGAATGCAGAACAGATGACTCAGGAACATATGGGCTCTCACTAAAGCAGTGTGTCCCACCAAAAAGCCAATTTCCCTTGACATGCTGTCAGCCTCTGCCGGGGGAGGGCAGAGCCCCGCATGCAGCCCAGCCTGCTCTGCCAGGGCTGTGCTCTGTCATGCCACCATGCTGTTTAGTGCCAAGGTGGCATTTCCTTTAGGGAAAGGGCTGTGGCAATTGTCTCTCTACGAAGTGCTTTCCAGACAACATGCCAGACACTGGAGCCCTTCCTCAGGCAGATCTCCCAGGGCCAGCCTGACTTGACCGGGGAGCCAGCTGGGGCTCCAAGCACTCTGCATTATGGAGGATCAGGCTGAAGGACTGCAAACCTATCGGTGCAGGGACCAGCTGTCCTGTTTGGCTGGTGGCCATTAAAAAAATCAACATCACAACAGCTTTGGAGTGTGGGGTGGGGTGAACTTACCTCCTTGTTTACATGGCATTTTAACTGCAAAAGCTTTAGATGCTTTCCTCACATGACATTCCTGTAGGAAGCTGCTGTAGATGTCCTGAGGACCCAGGCAATCTGGTGGGTAGGTGGGGAAGGGCTATCTAGCAGGGAGGGACTGGGAGGGAAGGCAGGGAATGCAGCAGTGCCTCCAAGGGAAGGTGGGGCCCATACCACCCTGGGTGGTGGGCTTTATGCAAGAATGCCCCAGAGGAGAGCTGGGGGCCATGGCTGTGGAGTACAGCCTGTGTTGCCAGGAGGGTGAGGCCTGGGTGGTGGTGTCCACTCTGGTCTCAATGCAGGGAAGATAACAAGGGTATCTTAACATCTCCAATGCTCCAGTGAAACCCAGCCTTTCCAGGATTGCTCTCTCTCAAGTTTTTAGCCTGGCTGGAGGCACAAATAGGGTGGAGATCAGAGAACAAGAGGCATGAGAAATGGCAAAGGCCTTCACTATAGGTCACCTCATCTGGTATTTCTCAGACCATGCAGGCCTACAATGGCACCTTATCACTTCTTTTGGGAGATCGTTTCCATGCCTTTTATGCACCCAGGTACAGGTTGTATTTTGCCCAATTTCTGTTACACTGTAAGTAGAAAATAGTCATGGATGTCAATATGAGTTTTTACAAGTGAAAAGAACTAAAAATTACACCCCCTCCTGTCTTCCCACAGTACCAAAATATCACACGTCAAAGATCCTCCTGCTGAGAGCTGAATTCCCTCTTCATGCAAAGTTCAAGGATTGAAGCTTGTTCCAAGCATTTCTATTTCAGACTCTTGGTCTTTGACCAAATCATTGCATTTCAGGCTTGTGCTGAGGACCTGAGGACCACATTTGTTTGTATTCCCTTTGCACTTAGGGGCCCAGGCACAGCCCTGTACTCAGAGAAGTACAAAGGCAGCAGAAAGCCTCAGCCTGTCCTGAGCAGGTTCTCCCAGATACATGTTTCCTTAGAGGTCCTGGATACTCTGGAGACAGATCAGGCATACATCAATTCTCCAGCTCTGCTGTGTAGGGAACCTACAGCACAAATTGATCTGTGGGGAGCATGACCCAAAGTGTCAAAACAGGGCCTTTAACATTTTCCACTGCCACCAAACCTGTTTGACTGAGTTGCAGGTTAAAAAGGCATTGTGTCTATAATTGTTGGGCTTTAGAGAGCATGTCTTTTCCTTTAATGAAATACCTTGCTCATTCCATCCGAAAAGGAACCAAAGACTTCTCAGGGTTATGATAAAGTTGTAAAAATTTTATTTACCCCATATTTCCTGCTGGGTTATTTACGAGGCATTTTGTCAGCTCTCATAAAACTGCCTAGTAAAATATATTTTCTTACAAAAAAAATAAAATCTTTTGTGTGGAACATCTTGAGAGCAGCGAGGACAGAGTTAATGGGATACACACACGTTCCGACCCTGGGAGAAAACAAAACAGAACGAAAGCCAGGCATTGTTGTGCTGCATTAGTTAATAATAGCTTTAGAGCTGAAATCCTGCTCCCACTGATGTTACTGGAAGTTGGTCCTTAATATAAAATAATCAGAGAACCAGCTGCCATGAATTACAGAGCCCCAAAATGAACCTGAAATGCATCAAGGCACCCAGAAGACACACTTTTTCTATTGAGATTTCACAGGAAACACCAGCTCAAGAAGTTTTTCTTTAAATTATGGTGGTTTAGGTTTATGTAAGTTGGGGATGGATGCAAATTGTCACTCAGACTGGAATCCCAGGTTGGTTGATTATGAATACAGTAACTTTTACCTAGTTAAGGGTCAAGAGACATGACATGAAGCTCCTTGAGGTAAACCTGGAGGAAATCCTATCCTGGTAATTGCTGTCGAATAAACAGCCTGGGCACAGGAAAAACATGACCCACCCACTCCAGGCACAGCTGGAGTGCATTTGCCTCTCTTGGAGCACTTTTTCAGTTTTGTGTCACATGTTTGCATCTGCTCAGTTCTCTGTGGTCTAAACTTTTGCTTTTTATTCCAGAAGTGCTAATGTTCCCTAATCCTAGTGGGAATCTTGAAGCACAAAGTTTGTTGTGCAGTATTATCCCTAACACCCTTCATTTCAACCTTCATTGCAGCTTCACTCCAGCCACACTCACCACTTGCAAATAAGCAGGCCACAGGTAGAAAGTCCTTTCCATGTGGCAGGCTTGGCCTGGCTCAGTCAGGAGCTCAGCAAAGGTATTCTAGCTTGGAGGCATCAAAAAAATAAAGGAAACAAGAAAACAATGAATAAAAGACAAACAAACAAAACAGGGGAGGTTGTTTTTAAAACAACAAGACCTGGATGCTGGGAAGCAGTCAGAGGTCTTTTGTTCTGTGCCTGTACAGCACTTTGCACAATACAACCCCAAATTACAGCTGAGCTCTTGCTCCTACTACCCTGCAAACATTAAGAAGCAGCAGCCAAGTATGGGAAACAGGCAAGGAGCCAGGTTTGCAAAGGTATTTAAGTGTGTAAAGACAGAGGGGGATATTTATTTACAGATGTTAGTAGAGGTCCTATTTCCTACAGAAGCCGAGGGGCATTAGGCTCTCACTCCAGCAGTTTATCAGTGCCACCAGGATCTGTGTCTTTAAATACAGATAGAGCTGGAGTTACCATGCCTCTCAATAAGGTTTGTTTTTTAAAAGCCTCTCTTATCGTGGGGTTGCTCTCTGTGTCTGCAAAGCACATTTTGCAATACACGGTCCTTCCTCAGCCCCAGAACCTGTGACAGCATTTAGCAATGACAGGTCCATGCTGCTTTGGGCACATGCAGGTGCTGGGCTGTGCTTTCCTTTGGCACAGCTGTGTTTCTCTTGGGAGGCAGGAAGGTCATGAGGGGCCTGGAGCTACCCAGAAATCCCTCTCAGCCTGCTCTTGGGGAGTGGAAGAGGGGAACATGCTAAACAGAGCAGGGGTGGCTCCCTGGAAAACACCTACATCAAGTGGGATGTACCAGACCTGAGCTTTAACGAGCTGTTCAGGAACTGGTGCGATTTTAACAGTTTAACCAAACTGGACCAAACTTCCTCCAGCTCAGCCCTGATAGAAGTGTCTGATAGACCAGAAAATGCCCTCCAACTGCTACATTCTCCCTAAACTGAACTAAGTCCACTACACTAACTCAGCAAGCAAATTCAAGTTGGACTCACCTGGAATATTTTCAGCTGTCTAGAAATAAATGCAGTGGAACTCTACTGCTGGTAGTCTGGAGAGCAGAAATGTGTCTAAAGGCTCTCTGGATGTGACTTGGAGTGTTGAGTAGGTGGAGTTGGAGAAGGAAAGCCATTTCTATACCAGATATCAAATAAGCTCTCAGGAAAATTCCTTCTACAGCTTAATTCATTTAAAAAGAAAACACCTTTGCCTCCCAGCTTTCAAGAGGTTTTGGCATCCTCTACAACCCGCACAGTCAGTTGTTCCAGAATCAACAGTTTTGGTCAATGACTGACAAGGAAAGGCTGCTTTGCCTCAGTGCACCAGGAAGAAAGCAGCAGACATGTGGCAGACACCTTATTTGCACTGGTGGGACTAATGCCTTTGAGTCAGCTTGCGAAAGGTGAGCTGGCAGGATGTTAGCACACAGCAGGGTTTGACAAACCCCTGGTGATGAGAGAGCTGCTGGAGACCAGAGCAATCCGGCGCAGGAGGAATGTTTCTCCCCATTCCACCAGACCGTGCCTATTAATGGGGCAAATTCCAAAATTAAAACTACAAAAAGCACCATTCTATGCTCCAGGCAGGGGTCAGAACATACAGTGCTTAAGCTCCAAAGCTAGCTGGTGCTGTCTTTAGGAGGGGAAACATAAAAGGACACAGATAGTGAAGATGTGCAATGGCCCATGATGAGGTCTCTGAAATGCTGCCATTGATGGGCGTCCTTGTCAAATCATTCCAATCATATGAGCAGACACGAGGCTTGTAGCTGCCCCTCATTTTTTTCTTCTTTGCAACAAGCTGTGTTATTTCGCTTCCCTACTGCCAATTGGCATCAGTGACCAACTTATCCACATCAAACATGAAGATTTGGGTTGTCTGAGGCCAGGCAGGACCCTCATCTAGGGAACACTCTGTGGCTGTTTAATAAAGTTAAGAGACCTGAGAAGCATCCAAGCTTTCCCACCGTAGTAGGAGAAGATGAAATTCTTTAATTGTTTGTGTTTGAGTGAAACTCATATAAAAAGAGGATTTGGGATTCTGGGGAAGCTTTAGAGTGGAGTCAGACCTTAAGCCATGTTTCTGAACAGCATTGCACGCTCTCACACTGTGCTCCCTGCACCCACTCTGGGAACTCAGCCCTCACTCACATCCTTCGTACTCAGGCACACAGAGGGATTCAGGGAGGCAACAGATATTTTATCGTATAGTTAGTACAAGATCTTTTGGGGCCTGTAGTCCAGGCAACTTAAAAGAAGCTGTGCCTCTCATGGGCAGACAAACATGCAAACACTCTGCATCCCATTACAGCTCAATTATCCAGTTATGCAGAAGTCATAAAGTGGTTTGGATCCCAGGTTGGGGTCTCTCCTTAACCCCAATTTGAGCACATCTGCAACATTTAACCTATTCTGCTCTCATTCTATTCCACACAGTCCTTATCATAGTACTCAGATTTTCTCAAAGAGTAGTAAAAGGAATAGACAAATCAAGTTTAGCATGTGAATTTGCCTTTGAATGGCAGAAATCTCATGGGATAATCAATTTTCATAAATCTGTCCTCATTTGGGATTTAAGTTCTGAAAACCTGCTAAATTAGTTGCTGTTTAGACCCAAACAAAGTCCTACCTGCTAAAATCCACCCAAATTTGCAACTAGTAGTGGTAACATGAAATCTAAGAAAACAAGACCAGTCACCAGCCCAGATGCACACTGGAAACAACAGCAGAAGGATCTGAATCTTCCTGAACCACAGACAAGCTTATTAATGCTGTAGTCAGCCTGTGTGTCATATCTCAATCTTGATAAAAACAAAGTGGGTTTTGGTGGTGTTGGTTTTTTTGGTTGGGTTTTTATTTGCTTTAATTGGTAGATACAGGGACTACGAGGACCTGTTTTAATTTTTCAGTCTTGAAAGTCCTTATGGGGTAGGAACTCTGCCTTCCATCTTTCACCACCTCACATTAAACAAGTCACTTGTAGAGATGATGAGGAGCCTTTCTCTTACAGATTGCATGAATTTTGTTGTCATTTGAAATATTGTAGTTTTGGATATCATCAAAGCTGTGGCACAAGCACAGGCTTGAAGGTAAAACATAGAACCTTTCTCTGGCTCAAAAGATGCCAGGATGCTTGCCCTCAAATGCCATCTGGCACAGTGGAAATCTCACTGACAAAGAGAGCAAGTAACTAAACTGACCATAGAGGAAAAAAAAAACCCAGGCACGACAGCACTGACTGCTTACTGCTTTTCCTAAAATTGCCCTATTTTAACCTACTATACCTCTATGAGGAATAACTAAAGAGACTGGGGAATTTCAGTCTGGGAAGTAAATGAGAGAGCAAATGATCATAGAGGGCTATAAAATGCTGTGTGGAGCTGGCAAAGGTGAATCAGGAACAACCGTTGAGCAGCTTTTATGGCAAAGGTAGGAGCAACTGGGGAAGCTGGGAGGAGGCAGACTCAGAACAAACAGAAGGCAGTGTCTGGGCAGTGTATGCTACAGCCTGGCCCCACTGAGTCTCTGTTTTGAAAAATAATCCTGACGAGGGCCACCAGCCCTGACGAAGCCGGGCTGAACAAGCACCAAATCTCTGCATGCTCAACTGAAGGGCAGGTCTGGTTAATGACAGGGAACCTTTGTGAGGGGCTGTCTCAACTGCAGGGAAGACAGATGCTTTCAGTCAACCCTAAAAAACAATTGTACCTTTTTTCCTCCTGATAGTGACATACAAGTGGATTAAGAGCCTTCCACCTTCTTGTAATCCTGGATGGCAGGAATGTTCAGCAGTCAAAGCATGGCACAGGCTGGTTCAAATTCTCATGCTGCAATCCTGGTTTTACCACCAGTTTTTTGCATGCCATTACAAAATACATCTAAGATCTTGGCATATATGTGATGGGTGTCAAACAAGCCAGGGTTCTGTAGTCTAAACTCTGGCTGAATTTGAGAATGACGGTCTTTGCATGCTGGTATCTCAGGAGGGTGGGAGTTCCCCTGACACTGCAAAGGTTTAAGTGTGCCCAAGTGTTAATCGTGTACATTTGAATCAGATTGAGTAAATTAACCCCAGTCTTTTGGGTAAGTTGGCAGAAGGCAGAACCATCTGCAAATGGAGAAATGCAAACGAGGAGGAAAAAAGTTCAGTTTTGCATCCCGAAAGAAAATGCAAATCTTAGGGTTAGAGTTTTATATTTTTACTTGAGTTTCAGTGCCAGTCTTCTCTGATTCTACACCTTCTGGCAAAGGAATGAAACCAGTCTAATTTCAGTAACTGGCCAAGGAATGCTCTTGCTTTCTGAAGTCCCAGCCTACTTGGTTAGCTATATTTCTGAGACAGAGAAACAGCAATCTTTCTACTTTTAACATCAATAACACCAGTTATTCTCCCAAAGAATTATTATCCACAATTCCTTTGCTATATTTACAAAGAAGCAGGGCTATTCTTAGAGAAAACACTAAAAAAGCCATTTTATTTAGCTTTCTTGGCAGTCATACAAAAATGTAAGGAATGTAGTCAGTTAAAAACATCAAATCCCCAGCACGAGCCTATAAGAGCTTTCTAATGCATATTTACAGTATAGAAAGCAACCACTTTCCTATTTTGCAGAGCAAACAGGGAACCTTCTTTTTTCCTCCTAGCTGTTCCTGAAGACCAAACATTAAGTTAGACACAGAATATTGCTTTTAATGGTGTGGGTTGTAAACTTTTAATGCCTAGAAAATGGGACTTTATATTACAGCCTTCTTTTCCTAAAAAGGAATCGGAGGCAAATTTTACTGCTGGTTTTAGGAAAGTTCTGAATTGGCAGCCCAGCGTATCCAAATACTCCTTTAGCCACAGCTTGGTTTGCCATAGGCAGCAGCAGTGCTAACTTCTTCCATGCTGCTGCTGGCCCAGGCAAGGGCATGCACCCCAGAGAGGCGGGGACTGGGGGAAACACTGTATTCCCGTAGGCACCCAGCTCAGTGTGGGTACACCGCGATTTGGAAACACCAGCAGGGGACCGCCCCACTGCCTCCACACATGCAACAGCATCTCAGTACTCTGCTCCAGCCTCTGAATACCATTAGGAAGAATCCCTTAGGGGCATTACTTACTGCTTAAGAAGGACACTGTGTGGTGCATCCAGATTACAGCTTTCCTGATGATGCTGAAAACAAACAAACAAAAAGCAGGCATTATTGCCTCAGCTTTTGGGGTGAGGGTTAATGAGTTCACCTCTTAGCTGGTGAAAATGGACAAATGCCACCAATGTTACTTGTATTGCATGAAACCCAAAAGTTTCCCAAATAGTTGTGTCATTACCTCCCTTAAAGAATAGTCTTTTTCACTTTCTTCACAACAAAACTCAGTCATTGAGATTTTGTAAATTAACTGGTATAGAAAACATACTGCAAGGTATAATCCTCTACAGGTAGGATTTTTTCCAGCTGTAACTAAAAATCCCCTCCATTTATCTCTTAAGTTTGCCAGTGTTGGAGACCTCCTGCTCTCTTGAGCCAGCTTGAAGCTGAAGATCTGAAAAGGCTCCAGATCCCATTCCCCATAATTGAAATTAGCTCAGGTCTCTCAGGTTAGAGGGAGGCTGGAATCATACTGCCCTATCTCAGCCTCTGAACCATATCACCATTTGTTGCTATTCTGCTGCTAGAAAGCCTGTTGTTTAAGATATGTTTTCAGTGGTCCCTCCTGAACCTTCCTCAGGGAGGTGATAAAACCGTTTTGAAGTTCTCTACAAGCTTTTGTTTTTATAACCAATATTCATTGAATTTATTTAGATTATTATTTTTTCTTTGCTGATCCTTATATAAGATAATGGCTGAAAAGGTCAAAATCCTTCCTTGACCTCAGTGCTCCAAACCTGGAAATATGTTTGGTTTCCTTTGCCCAGATAGCACTGGCCACAGTCCTGAGGGTTCTATCATTGTCCTCCCAACCAAGGGCACAGTCTCCCTCTTGCCAGGCCATCCAAATGTGCCACAACCCTAACACTGCAGTGGGAAACAAATATATTGTGCAATCATTTTGTAGAGTAACATACCAGGATCTGACAAATTAGCCCATCACAACACGCTGCTGCTCCATTGGCATGAGCTAAAACCAGCAGGAGAGCAGCTTGGCTCTTACTACCCTGCCATGGAGCAAGGCAATGCCAGGTTGGAACAAATCCTAATGTGGCCCATAATCCCACTGCAATGAAGGGATAGGACCTAGGGGAGTAATTGCTCCTTGCAGCAGATGATGCAACCCCAGTCAGGATATCTATGCGCTTTTGTGATTTGTACCATAACCACATGCTTCTTTTTCTACTTCAGAGTGATCAGAACTGAGCAAGGCTTCACCCAGAGAAAACCAGGCTAGAAAAGGACCACAGTTGAAGCCATCAAGAGGAAAGGAGAGACTCTTCAGCCTTTGGCTTCCATTTGCTGTCATATAACTATCTTATCATTGTAAGAAATGTCAATAAGATATCAACAGGGTAAACAATTGTCAGACAGATTTTCACAGAGCCAGTTGACTGGACCATGGCTGCTTTGTACATAACGCCAATGCAGTGTCATTTCTAATGGGGGAATTTATACAGTGTAATTATGTCAGAATTTGCTCCAGGCCACACAGTGTTGCTTTATAAACCTGGCCATTGCCTGTGATTAGTCAGAGCTTTAAATAACACTGAAAATAATTATATCAAGCCAGAGGAAGAAAAGTGGTGCATTCCAGTGCTTGCCATATACCAGCCCCTGAAGGGGGTTAGCTAACAATGATGCCCCTTTTATTGCTGGAAGTTTTGATACCTTAGGTCACATCCTCATCACCTGAATCACCTCACAAACCATTTAAAGACCTTAGTTTCGCCCTTGTAATTATGGAGGAGAGGGGACTTTATGCAAGTGACAAGATTCCCGGATGATTGGTTGTAGATGGATGCGATTCAAATGCAAAGAGATGGAGGCTGCCTCACATAGCAGCACATGGCCAAAGGGGCTTTGCATCAGAGAGATCTCCCGGAATGTTTGTAGGCATACATGGATGTCAGGCATGCTGTCACCAGTGACCTGAGGATTAAGGGCGGGTCTGGTTGCAGCAAAAGGTCACGTTTTCATCCTGATGGTGGTACTGGAAAAAGCAAGGCTCCTCCAGGCCTGCATGAGCATGGCATCACATTGCCAATGCTTTGCAAAAGTGAATGCTCCGTCCAGGAGGGACAGAAGAAGGATCTAAACGAGAAAGTAATTGCTGGATGAAAGGTGAGCAGATCGCAGGGTTATGTGATACTTCTATTTTGCATTTTCTTTTAAAAGAGCCCTAATCATCTGGCATCCATAGATCCCCATTTCCAAGAGAGAGAGAACAGATCCTTTGCTTCCCAAGTCATGCTAAACTTCTGCTTTGTGAGGGGGGACAAAGCTGGCTGATACCTTCCTTGCTCTGCCTCTGATCCCACAGGGCTATTACAAGCTATTCTGATTTGTAGCACCTCTCCTGCGGGCTGTTACAATGGTTGAGAATTGCCACCACACAGCATTTTTAGTCTCACTCAGTCCTGCCTTCATTTCTTGCTCTGTGTCACAGAGGATGCTACCCCTTCACTTTACTTTCTCTTTCCAGTAAATGCTCACTTGGACACGAAGCAATGCATGGAGAGCTCCAGAACTCATGGGATGAGGCATCTGAGATGTTGCAGCCAAATTGGACTAAGTCACGATCAAAAATGGAGCTATTGCTGGTGCCTTACAGTGTCTGCTCTAGAATAAGCTGGCACTCTCAAGACTGTACAGATACACTTTCAGAAACTGGTGGGATAATTCACGAGAAATCCCCTCTACTTCTGCTTCTTCCTGACCTGAAGAGCTACAGCACCAACAATTACTTGTGGTATCCTGGTATTTCTACTTTTGTCTGGGATGGAAATTAAATGAGGTGCTAGATTGACAACAGAAATCAGAGAGTGGTGGAAGATCAGCCTAATTTTTTTTTTTTTTTCTGAGAGTTTAAAAGTTGCCTTTCATTTTATGAGCCAGCATTCAGAATAGTTTTAATTTGTTCTGGACTGATTCACCCTTCCCCTTCCTTTGCCCTGTTAGAATGGTGACTGAAGCTCTAGGCTGTGCATCCTGTTCCAGCTGCAGCCAAACTCCGTGCAGAGGTGTCTGTCCACAGCTCTCATCCAGAGGTTGCCACCTCTTCTGATCTGTCAGCACAACTATTTGTGCTATCAATTATTTGTGTCATTACTTCCCCAGCTCTATCAAAATAGTCCTGCTTACAGAAGACTGAAATTAAATGGGCTTTAAATACAGATACCACATAGGTCTTTGCTGGGATGGGACTAAGGGAAGAACTGCTGTTAAACAGCATGTTCTGGTCATTGCATTGAGCAAGAACCAGAACAAGCATCCATACAAGATACTTAATGTACCAGCATCAAAGAAACAGCATTGGAGGCAGCATCCCCAGCCAATCTCTCTGCTGAGCACACTCTCCTACTTGGTCTCTCTCTTTTCCCCTCCTTTTCACTTTACCCTGTAAAAAACTGCCTCAATACACTGACCTGGCCATAACACCTAACCAAACCAAAAATTGCTTTCATTTTGCTGCTCAACACTCTGAACAGGCTCAAAGCAGCGTCCAATGGGTCCCAGTGCTGGTGAGAGGAGAGAGGCTGCCCTGCAGCCAAAGCCCAGATGCATTGCTGTAACAAGGTGTGTCTCTCTAGGTCTTAGTCACAAAATCTGCGCTTCAAAGCTGCTGTGAAAATAAAAGATTCTGTGCCCAAAAGAGCAGGAACTGAACAGATGTAAATTTGTGTTTTAAATGAGAGAAAGGGGGTGGGGTGAAGAATAAAGGGCACTGAGAAGAAGGATGCATTTTTTGGAAAAAGCACCACTGTTTTATAGGACAGGGTATCTCCTGAGTTACTTGAAGTCTGATAATTTTACATCCCCTTCTGGATGGTAATTCCTAGTCATTTTAGCTCATGTCATCAACTGTTCTAAAAGAGCCAACCTTGTAAAATTGCTGCTGTATTTATCAAAGTGCAGTCATATTATGTGCATGCGTTGTGTCTATCAACTGGAAAAAGGAAGTAAAACCCAATACCTCCATTGAATTTTCCATCTGAGGTACTTTATCTCAGTGTAAGCAGTTCAAAAGTATAAAATCCCCAAATCTTAGGTGATAAGTAAAGGGATAGGTGGTTGATTGACTTGCTGTGATTTACTTCCAGTACCTCCCTGGTCTGGAATACCTGGATGTTCACCTGGAACTGGTTTTCATTTTCACCTGGAAGGAGTTTTGACAACAGGGATGCTTTCTGCCAAAGGCTCCTTGTTGCTTGTTCATAAATTTGTCATATGAGTGGAAATACTACTCAGCACTGCACTGGGAGCAATGAAAGCCTGTTCTGGCTGGAGCTCTCTGTGTCTGAGCTGTTCTCACTCTGACCACCTGAGTACTGAACTAGCAGCCCTGGTTCATAACAGTTGAGCATTTGGCTGGTTTCTTACCATTGCAGAGCATTGAGAGGTGGTGTTGGCTTAATATTGCTGGTGCCCAGGATATCCAGCCTGTCTTGCCTAACAAACAAGGTAAACCAAGCAAGGTTTCATTCTGAGCTGCTTACCTGCTCCACTGTGTAGAATTTCTGAGCATGGCAGATGGGGGATGCTCCAGTCCTAAACTGTGATGGTGACATGTGGCTCTGAGGGTCTCTGTGCTGGCACAGTCCCTGTTCTGATACACCTCAGGAAAGATTTCAGGGATCTTCCAGCTTCCCTGCTTGAAAGAGAAAGAGAAGTTAACTTTTCTTACTTCCTTAGACTTCTATTAATAGCCACAGAAGTTGCAGTGCTACAGCAACCTGGGGCAAAGCAAAACCACGCTTCACAGGCCCTTTTAACTGCAAGAGCAAGTAGAACAAAAGACAAGCCAAAGATGTGTGTGGACACAGATGCTCCAATGTACAGCCCTGTATTCCTCTTCAAAACACCTCAGGAAGGTGTTGGTGACCATGGCTCTTGGATGAGAGAATGAGGCTTTGCTCTAGGGAGTGACCCAAAGACCTATGAAGTCTGTTCCCAGTCCTGGAGTGCCACTGGGCTGTCACCCAGCCCTGAGTACCTCTTGTTCCTCCAGCAGTAATACAAGCCTGGCACAGCAAGGCCAAGCAGCCTCTGATTCCGCCTTGTGCCAAATTATTTTGGTCTTTTTGACACAGAGTTGGAAGGAACAGATCCCCGTAAATAAGGGGGTGCATGGGCTATCAGAGGCATCAGTCAGCTGGTACCAGGTGGGGAGTAAGAGACTTTAAGCCTTGGAGTTAATAAGACTCCCATCATGGACTGCACCAGAGTTCTAAAGCCTGACAGAAGATGAGGTCAGCCAGATACGAAAAGGACACAATTTCCCTTCAGCTGTCTTTGTCACCTCTCAAACACCAAATCTCTTGTGTTGCAGAGATGCCTGTAATATTTGCAGGAGAGGCACTTTTGGGGTGGGAATCTCAGGTGTGCTGAGCTACAGCCTGATAGTCACCTGCACCACAGCCATCAAACTTGGGGGGGACTGCAGGAACTGGGAGGTGGCATTGAGAATCCTTGTGGAATCCAGATGTCAGTGAGGAGACATCAAGAGTAATGAAAGGGAGAAAAAGAATTGCTTTATTCCCCTGTACTAACACGGCCTTAAAAGTTAATTGACATGGCTTTCCCCCATCTCTTGAGCCTTTCTGAAATAAAACCTGTGGTTTTGAGTGCTAAAAAGTGAAATTGATGAAGTGATAAATGAAATGTGATGAGGTGGAGCAGCTGGGAATGTACCAGGACAAGGAGAAGAGCAAGAAAAAAGGCATACCAGAGAAAAAGGAAGAAAGACTGGTGGAAGGAGAAGGCTGTGGTGTGGCAAAGAAGCTCCTTCAGCAACAGCATCCCGGGAGCAGCAGGCAGCCAGCATGGTCCAACTGCAACAACATCTGTTACACTTGAGCTCAGCTCAGTTAGTGGCATGTTTGTTTAATTGTGGGCCTGGTTTGTTATTTTGCTTCCCATTAGGAAGCTGAAGAAAGAAGGAGGAGGTGTTTTCATTCTGGGGAGCATTTTGCCAGGACAATGAGGTTTTTTTCCATGGCACTGGGTAGTCAGAACTATCTGTACTGCTTCTCACGACAAGGCAGACGCCTCCTAAGCCCATTGTTCAACCTGATGCATTAAGGGCTCACACTTGTAATTTTGGCACTGATCCCCTTCTCCCATTGTGTGAGCAGAATGGAGTGAAAAAGGAGAGTCTGTGCTCTTTATCTGGCAGCAAGAAAAGGAGGCAGCAGTGGTGGCAGTGACTCCTCTGCTTACCAAGGTTTCAGCTCTCCTGGGGAAGTGTTTGGGAAGTGGGGCTTTGTGGCTTTGAGAGCTTCCCTGGTCACTCCCAGGAAAGTCACCCAGCTTTCAGTCTGCTGTAATTCCTTGGCCTCCCTCCAATTTTCCCAAATTCATCACTGTCTGTTTTGGAAAAATGACTTCTTCCTGCCTGAGCATTCAAACTTTTTTGTTTTAATAAAACAGAGAATTGTTGAAAGGGGAATTTTCTAGTGCTGAACAGGAGCCCTGAAACACTACCCTCTGCTACTCCATGCACTGCCATCAGAGAACAGCAGGAACAAACTCCCATGCCATTGTCCCCTCTGTGTTTTTTCTCCAGATCTGACTAAGGTGGTGCAAAGGGCATCCATGATATGAACATCTCCTTCCTATGCCAGGGATGGTATCCAAGCCCCCTGAGAGATATTGGCCTGTCAGAGGAGCTGGCATGTGCAGGCATGTCCAGGAATGTTTGTCTTGCTCAGAGGCAGGACAGCTGACCAGCTTTCTGACTCAGCACCAAGTACAGACCTTTCTGACAGTAGAAACCATGTCCACTGTGACAAAAGAACATCAAGAATGGTGATGGGGCAATATAACTTTGTACAGCACAGTTCTGCTCCTTCATTATTGCTCAAAACTAGAGACTCCAACTCAAACCACTGGACCCAGACTTCTGCATCTACTGCAGCAACATGCTGAACTCACAAGTGACGCATCTGCTTAAAAAGTGAAGCAAGAAACCTCTTTCCTTAAAATTATAGCTGGATTTAAAAAAATGAATGCATCAGAAAGTTAAATATAAACTTAAATTATTAAACAGGCAATACAAACAGAGCCCTGACTTTGCAAATATTTGCATATGCAAAAACCCCGGGCACTTGGAGCTCAAGGGCTGGTATCCCGTGTCTAAATATACCTTTGAGGACCAGCATCTGCCAGGACACTGTAAAGGCTTTGGCGTGTTACAGCAGGGATCCACTGCTGAACCCCAGTAAGAGCCCACATCTGATCAGAACCTTGTTAGCAGAAATAAAATGTCTTGGATTTTAAGCAACCTGGACAGAAACATCAGAAAAACAGTGGAAAAAGATTTATAGTAAAGTCAGGAGAGAGATGCAGATTTTGAAGACAAGTACAAAATGCTTCCCAGCTTCATTGTTGCAGGCTCAATAGCGTCTTGCCCTGCTTTGGCAGCACTGTGCTCTCTATGCCCAGTCTATCCTCCAAGGAAGGACCCAGCTATGCCTGGGTGCATTGTATGGATCCCATACCTCACCCTCAGGCCTGTTACCTTTAGAAAAGGACTTTCCTTGACTGCATTTGTGGGACTGCTGTTGATGCCTGGGCAGAAACCAGCACTCCAGTCACATCTGGAGTCTCTCTGTGCCAGCTGCATTCTCCTCAGCTGGTGGAGATTTGGACAAAGGAGTCTTGCCCCTTTCACATCATTCTGGCTGAGCTTGATCTGACCTGGGGAGGGAAGGGGGACACTTTGAGGGGCTTCTTCCCCCAGCACCTGAAAGCCAATTATGTGTTGGCAAACTATGGTAGGAACTTAAAATAACTAGGAGTCTTGCTGCCAACTACTAAGACTCACTTTACTGAGATAATTCCATCCATGTAATTAGATGTCTAAGTCCAATTAGATGCCTTGACCATTAGAAACTACAGCTTCCAGCCCCACAGATCAAGAATTATCCAGGGGCAATGGAGGACTTTTGAGGTTTTCTTGTTTCTAAAGATCAATCTCTGCTGGTTTCAGCTATATTTAACAGTCATACTCATAGGGCAGGACTCTTCTCTTCCTTCCAAACATGTGCCTCTTATATTTTACACCATCTTGCCATGCCTGTCTCAGTGCATGACCTCAAGGGACAGGAAGCATCATCATACCTGCTACCTTTGCAGAGCAGCATGTCCTCCTCAATTGCATTTGACCTCCATAAGTATCAGCCAGGTGAAAACAGCAGTGTCTTTTCCTTGCTGGAGCCACAGGTGAACAGACTGACCCAATAAAAAAACTCCCCTTCACAGGGCAGAAATCCAGCCTTAGCTCCAGCCTTGTCAGCCATGGCTCACTTGACTTTCTGTACAATGTGAGATGTAGTTTGCTAACCTATTCCAAGGCAGTGGAGTCTGTGGGTGCTGCCTGCGTGAGTGCTGTAAGCCATGGAAAGTAAACTTATTTGGGATCTGACACTGAAACGGCTTTATGGGACACATTGCTGTTCCCATGTTCCTGGGCACAAACCTCAATCTCCAAGAGGACCATTGGCACAACAACCTGTGGTCAGAGGCTCAACAGCCCTGTAGCTTACCTTGATTGTAAGGTCTGCATGCACCGAATATTAACGAGAGGTGTCCATGCTGCAGGGCTGACTGAGCAGAGGTTCAGTTACAGAACAAGTGTCCATTAGTGCAGGAGGCAGTGCAGTCATTACCTGGCTACAGTGTTATCCCTCACTGTCCTAACTTTGCTTTGGACAGTTAAGATCTTGAGGACATTATGAGCAGGACTAAGGGCAAACTGTGGCCACAGCCAGATTAGTGGCACACACAGGCCCTGGCTGGGGAAGCGCTGTCTGCTGCCAGTCGCTTGCTGCTGTTGCTGCTTCTTTCCTGGGCTCTCCCAGTCCTGCTCTGCAGAGTAATGTCCCATGGCTGTACTAGAGCAATCCATTGCAAACCACCACACTGAAATAAGGTGAATTTAAATAAAACCACCAAGGAAAAAGTGGCCCAGTTACACGCCCAGCTGCAGTAAGCACCAGGCAGAGAAATGAGAAATGTTCCCTGCTTTGCTGGGCGAAGGGTGTGATGGCAGGATAACCTCTCCCATGGGTTCAACCCTGCACCTCCCAGCAAAGCTTTTACCACCCTGAGCCCAGGGTTGGTGATGTTTCCTTAAGCTCAGGCTGGTTTCACGTTTTCACAGTGATATGATAATTGCATTTAGATAGCCCTGTCTCTCTCTGCTGGGCTTTCACAGGGCTCTCCTGGCCTCCAGCAGGGCTCATTTAAAAGCGGCTCCTCAATGATATACCACAGTGTTTTCAAAACGAAACAACCAGCAGTGGCCCTCTGGAAAAATAACAAAGAGACCCAATTACAAGCAAATGTGTTGAAGGGTCCCAGGGCCTCTGTGGGCAAATTAGGGCCAATTAAAGGTCAAAATGATTTAAGGTGTAAGGACAAGAGAGAGAAGGGAAACAATTGGTCAGATTCCTGCACAGAATAAGCGTCTGCTGCTAGGTTTGAATATGTTTTAACATCCAAACAGTAGATAAACTTCAGAGTTGAGGTTGTGCCTGATTTTTAAAGTGGGTAATTTTTACTTTCTCTTCCATCCATGCTTGAGAAAGTGCTTGGTGTGCTTGCAGTCCGCCTCTGATGGGCCTTGCTAGGATCTGGCACATGGCTGCCTGCATGGTCCCTGTGCAATCTCAAGCCTTTGGGCAGTGGTGAGCAGACGAGTTCCATTGCCATCCAAAAGCTGTGTGGAGAATGCGCTCTGGCTATCCCTGATATTCAGAGGGGCAGAGGGGACTCAGAGCAATACTGCAGGTCCTCACTGGCCAAGTTACAGCTGGGGCTTGGACCAGCTGTTTGATCAAGTTTGTTGAACTCAATACAAAGCTGAATTTTTTTTGGGCGTGTTGGATGGCTCCCCAAGGGAAATGGTGACAGCCGTGTTGGGTGACAGCCCTGTCCCATCCCTCCACTTCCCCTCCCACCACACCACTGCAGTTCTGACCTCTGCCTGTACTCCTGTTGGCTCCATGACCTCCTGGCATGTCCATGGACAAGCCGGTCATGGCTGTTTTGGGCAGATGGACTGCTGAGCCATCACACTTGCCTTCCTGCAAAGATAGCTTGAAATGCAGGGCTGGACATAACCAGGGGTAATGCTCAACCACATAATTAAAAAAATTTTTTAGCAAATCATCTCTTTGGGATGATTGTTTGGAAATGTTTAAACAGTCATACTCAAGTGAGGTGCACAACCCTTCTGATGAAACTGTCTTCCCTCCTGCTACTTCAGCATCAAAGCAAAGGGAAAAGCAGATTTCCCCTCCCTCATTAGGATGTCTGTTTCCATGCCCTCATAGATGAGATCATCTTCATCCACTTAAAAAAGCTGAAATCTCATCTAGAAATGGTCCAGCACATGAATCTGTAAATGGGCTGGGGATCTGACACCAAGTTTCTGTACAGAATCTATCCCTCTGCCTGCAGTCACCACAAATACCCCACATATGCTGCAACAAATATAACATGATAAATACTTTCACCAGATCTATTTAAAACCAGAGAACATGCTCAGCCTGTTTTGTGTTGAATTTCAGAAGAACCCTGTGCAGGAGTTGGTTTTCTCATTGTTGTTCTTATCCAGAGACAAAGAAACCTGGCTAAGGTTTGAACTGATTGCTTCTCCACATTTCCCCTGGTTCACCGTGGAGATCCACACTGACACCCGAAGGAGTTAAAAGGAAAAGTCAGGGGCACTGTGCCTGCTGCAGGGGGAGGGATGGCAGGGGTGGCTGGACCCTGGGCGTAGAAAAGTGGCTACTGTATGATACAAACCCTCACAGAGGAATCCAGGTCCCATTTCATGTACATTTGCTCATCACTGTCTCATCTTAGTAATGGATAGAAATGTAAAGACTTGAAGCTCTAATTTTTTAAATTATTATTTAATTTTCTTTCTCCCCTTGCCCCTTCCCTGCCCAAGGACAGAGGGACCATTTGAAAAAAGTACCCTGGATTTAGAATTCACACATTCCTTGGTGAAGAAGTGCTGAAATCTGGAGAAGGACTCAGGGAGAAGTTATCCTGACATAGCATTTTGAATAGCCCATGGTACTAGCTGGCTTTTTATAGGAGAGCAAATAAAACCATTTAGGAAGAAATCACACCACAAATGGTTTTACCCAATTATTCATTATTCTGTGACATCTTCATCATCTGCTACCTGGACCTTTTGGAAACAGCTGATTATTGGTAACACATTTCCATGCAGACTTGCTTAAACAGCCCACAAACAAACATAAAACAACAAGAAAAACATAGTTTAAATCCATTTTACAAATGGCTCTAGAACATTCAACCCTGTCCCATTTCCTTCTTCCCCCTTCCTACCATCTCCAGCTGGAAAAAAGACCATAAAGCAGTTTTGTGCAGTCACATGTAAATCCCTTGTCTCTGTTAAGGCAAGAGATTAGCCTGTTAACAAAGTTACCTTGTCACCTACTCTGCTTAATCCTTGTATTTCAAAGTGTAATTTTATTGAGCGCCTCGGAGCTGAAATCTGCTATGTGCTATTTATTTACTTCCTTCCCTACTTTTTTTTTTTTTAAATTTTAATTCACCTGGAGCCCAAAAGATTTTTTTTTCCCTGCCCTGCTGAAACCTGTGACTTTTGGAAAGGCAGCACCTGTGCCGTCTGTATTAATTGTAATACATTTATTTAACCCTTCGGGGACTGAGGTAGTGCAAAGACCCCCCCCCCTCCTCCTCTCCCCACAGCTTTCTGAGACGACAGTCAGACAGTCTCCACACGGTGCCGTATGGCTGCTGGTGCAGCGGAGTATCCTGGCCATAAATCTGTCAATACAAAGAGAACAACACACACACAAAATGTGGCTAAAACCAAGAAATGTAGCATAATTACAGGTTCATTATTGCAAACAAAAGCATCCCCTGATCACACCCCTTTGGCAGGGACGGGAGCAATTCAAACAGGCTCATTATGTAGTTACCTAGCCAGGGTCAGAGACTCCTGAATAGCTGCTGTGGCTCTGCTTATTATCCGGCCCCGGACGCTGGGAATGCGCCCGTTCAAGCTGTGGAGGTGCAGGAGTGCTGGGAGCAGTGAGGCTCCAGGTCTGCCCTCTCCTGCCCTTCCTACCTATTATTATCTTCATCCTCAGAAGACTATCTGCCTTTGTACTTGCTTTAAAGAGTGTTTAGCCATGGCAAAATGTGCCAGGTTGACAGCCTTGGAAGCTGAAGTCTTGTGCTTATCTGTCCTATGGGTACAGCAGGAAAAGGGGAGATGGGGTGCAGCAATAGGCATGGGAAGGGGAACAACTTTTTCATCTCCATCGCCTGCTCCATTCCCCCTCCAAAATTGCCTGCTACAAGGCTGGATGCTGGTGAGGCACACAGTTCCTGCAGGCCCTCCAGCAAACACCTCTCTGCTTGGAAACAGCTTGTACTGACCTGGGCTGGAAAAACCATAGTTTTCCAAATCATCCTCAATTTCCCAGAAGTCTGAGGGCATTCATAACATGCTAAACCAGCACACTGCCTTGCACTAGCAGTCAAAACTTTTGCCCAAAACATCTCCTCCAGCCCTGTGCAAGCCTGTGCTGTGTCCCATCACTCCTTCCCCACACCCAGCTGCTGGCAGAAGCACGAGCAGCCAGGGATGCAGCCGGTGCTTTTTGAATGTTTCCAGACTGGGCTCCCTTTCTCACTAGGCCGGGAAGTGGTGTGAAGTCCCCTTTGACACCACGTGCCCCTTCCAGAGCCACAGCTTCCCTCTCCGGTGGCTGAAGAATTGAGGAACTCCAAACGGCACTGCCGAATATTCAGGGAACCTGCCAGCCCCCTTCCCCTGTGCCTGCAGCAGCGGTGAGCACCGCTCGCACCCACGCGGAGCCTGCCTCCATCTATAACCCAAATGTCAAAACATTTCCTCTTGCAGCCCTATTTGTCTCGTGGAAGCCAGGATCCCAGGTCCCAGTCACGCTGCTTTTGGGGTCTGCCTCGCTGAGCCATTGCTGCCACTGCCCCACTGTGCAGATAAGAATAGGCTGCTTCTTCTGACTCATTTAGCTAAAACAATGGAGCCACCAGAGGCCAAATTAATCCCTGGTGACTTCAGCAGAGTTACACCAGTGTAAATTTGGTCCCATGTGTACAATTAGCACAGAGGTACGCACAGTGTCATGACAGCGTCTTGGCTCTCCCTCCAGGCTCCCTTCACCAGGCTCACCCTCTCTGCAGAGCAGCTGGGTGCTCCCTCTCAGCCACCTCACTGTTCGTGTCTGGCCATTTCTGGGCACAGGGGAGGGCACCCTGCAAGGGGAAAAGGCAACTCATCACCAGAAGTTTTTGCCTGGGAAGGGTAGATCCTGTTTCCCTCAGTATATAGGAAGAAAAAGCTCATCTTCCTCACCTTGTGCTTGAAAGGAAATGAAACCCATTCCCTGTGAAGATGTCCCTGTAAGTATCCTTCCAGCACTGGGCATCCTCCTGATGCTTTCAGCTGGCTGAAAATCTCTCTCAGGTCTAGTCTCCAGTCCCTTTTACTAGCACACTACAGGTCATTAAATTCAACCCTGAACCAGCCTTTCATCATCATCATTATCATCCCCATCATCACCAGTTTTGTGCAACCAGATTCCCTCTAGTAATAGCTAAGCCACTGAACTACTCTTTTCCAGCATATTTGCATTTCAAATGTTGTAAAAATGTCTTGAAAATCATACAGGAATTTTCTTTGGTTGCTCTAGGCTAACCAGGCACTAGGAGAGGTGGAGGCACTGCCCGTGTCCTCCTGCAGCCACACAGAAATGCCACACCCAAGAAATAGAAGAGACAGAAAAAAATGAATTAAAAAATACTAAAAAGTCAGCTAACCAGAACTTTTCAAACTCCCTAACCACTTCCTCAAAAAAATGGTTTGTATGTCATGCATGAGCAGAGCCTGGATCACAGAGCTACTTCCATGTGCTGCTCTGCAGCAAGATATGGGGAATGCCACACCAGCAATGCCATGCTGTAGGACTGGGGCTTTGCTCAAACGGTAAGAAAATTCTTGCTGGCCTCAGGAAGTGCATGTGTGTGAGAGAGAGAAAAAAAGCAATGAAAAAAAATCCAATAATTTAAGAAAAAAAGAAAAGGTGAACAAGGAGCAGAGTGTGGGTCTGGAGAAGGTCTGTGCTTGATGCCTCCCTCTCCGTGTCCCACTGCCCCCTCTGGCTCCACAATCTGGAGTCTTTTCAAACATTCAGACTTCTCATCCCTTTGACAATTCTTCAAAGGCTCGTAGATTCAAGGGAACTTCCTGTTTCATCACAAGCCCTAGCTTTCTTTTTCTTTTCCAGACTATTAAATCCCGTGCTAACAAAGTGGTGTTTGCCGTGTGTCCCACAACCCTGCCTGCTGCATGACACTAAAGTTACACCACTCAAGGTGTTTTGGTCCTTGCATCCCCCTTCTGACCCCTGAGTTTACTGCAGAACAAAGTCTTGTTAAGCTCAACACTGGAAAATATATTTCCTTCCTTGTATGCCCATAGAGGTTGTTTCAGCGTTGTATAGGGTTGCGTGTATTATTTTGTTATTGTAGGGTTCCTGGTGACAACTGATCTGCACACACTGCTTTGTTATTGTAGGGTTGCTTTAAAATCCCAGACTCCCAGTCTTAGTTTTATTTATTTTAGGAAAAGGTAGTTTTTGAGGGTCGAAAAATAAACATGCTTTAAAACATACCAAGATATGGTGAAGAGATGGCGCGGAGAGGAAATCCTGTCAAATCCAGGGCCTTGCCTGCCTGAGCTGTGCCCCTCCAGCATGACCACATCCTCACCTCTGCTCTCCTGTGGCTGTCATGGTCTAGCAGCAGAGATCAACTTCTGATACTCAGCATTTTTAGAGTGAATATTAATGTCGCTGTGAAAATAGCCCAGCATTAACAATTCTCAAAGGCTTGAGTTACTGTAAAAATCTGCACCAGACGTGAAGTTTAAAAGTTCAGATAAAAGAAGAGATGGAAGAGAAGAAAAGAGCGGGGAGGAAGAGAGGAGTGAATGATGGCATGTACTGATGGCTCTCAGTGTAACAGGCAGGCATCACTGCTGGCAGTGCTGCCTGGGAGCACCTGGAATGGCTGCTGGAACTCTCTTCATTGTCTGCTTCTGGGTGACCAGCTGTCAGAAACGACTTTAGAAATCACAGAAATTCATCCCAACATCCATCTCACCTACAGCATCTGCAAAAACTCCTAAATTTGCTCATTTAGACCAGTGTCAGAGTCCAGTCCCTGACACAATGGAAAGGCAGAGCACAACAGTGATGGTGCAAGGGCCCAGACCCTCAGCCTGCCCTGGAATCATTTCTGGGTCTCGTTTTCCTCATCTGCTGAGGGAAGGGGGAAACAGATGAGTTTGGGCAATACAGAAAAGAAGCAGAAACATGTGACAGTGCACCCGTCCCAGCAGAGCATCCACAGCTCTGCTGTGAAACAGGAGACTGAAAAGACAATGAAATTAAGGGGAGAGACTCCTGTCAAGCTAAATAATTAAGTCCCAGGGTACATAATTGATGGACTCTTGATGTGGACCCTAAATCATTTACAAAGCTGGTGCATCACCCGACATGTGCAGCTCTGGCATGGCAAGAGCAAGGGATGAGCACCTCCCGCAACAGAATGAACTGAGCAGGGCACTTCTGGTGTGGGTCCCACTGCCCAGGAACACACTCCCAGGGGCTGGACTGCCTCGGGGTGCTGCACCTGCCTGCTCCCCACTTCCTCAGCTCTGTAGGTGGGTACCTCACCATCGAGCTGTCCCACTTGCCCAGCCTTGTGCTCTGGTAGACAAGAGTAGCTCCACCAGCCCAGGTAAGATGTTCACGTGGCAGGACAGGGAGTTATGAGAGGGAGATGCTGCTGTTTCTCTGCCAAGACTTTTCACCCAGCTTCAACTGAGCACAACCTCAGCTGAATCTTAAACATCAACACAAGATACCCAGCACCCCTGTAACATGCACAGGGTTTTTTTCCACCACTAGAGTCAAACTGGAGCTCACCTGCAGGGCATGCACATGGTCTGCTGGATACAAACATCCCTGCCCAGCACTTCCTGGGAACAGCTCTTTCAAACTGCTCCTCTCCCTGCAGCTGTGCTGATCCATGTCTCTAACCCAGAGAGATGGAGTAATCAATACATGAACAAACTGCTGGACTAAACAAGGCCCGTGGGGCCAGGGCTGTTTTGTGGACACAATCCCTGGGGTTTCTCTGCCTGGGCTGAGGAGAAGGATGTAGACCCAGCAGCTGACTGCACTATCTCATGAGAAAGACATCAATTTCGAGTGCTTTTTCCACTGTCAGTTATCTGCAATGTTCTTTCCTGCCCCACCAGCTGCAGAAGTCAAATGGCACCATGCATTCCTATTCTGGTCTGATTCTTTTCTTCTTTCTTTTCTCTTTCTATACTCTACCATCAACACAAGCTCTTTCTGCCCTTCTTATGCCTCCCTGTGACCCTGCCACCTGCCTTGCAGGAGCACCAACACGTCATGAATCCTCTGGGCATCATCAGCTGCCTGGCCTGGTGGCAAGAACGTGGAGCAGGAGCACAACCCAGGGCTGTCTGCTGTCACAGAGACTGACCTGGAGAGCAGCATATTGGCTCCATGCTGAAAAATATCACTGTCCTTCCAAGTTGCCCCCTGCTCCCAGTGTTTTGACAGTCAGCTTGATGAGCTGAGTGTGTTAACAGTCACCCAGAGCCCCCACTGGCTCCACTCCACCCTGTGCCCACCCCAGGCATGTGCTGTCTGCCTGACACTGCCTACAAACTCTATTAGCTTTGTAATTAAAAACAGGTGTAATCTGATCAGGTGGAGATCACGGTTACAAAATGAAGGAAGCCATTAGCAGGAAATGTTGTGGTTCAGGCAGACATCAAATCAGTTTAAAGAGATTGGATTTCATTGTTTTTATACAGTTACTCCATTACTATAATGCACTGGGTCCATTTAACTGGCTGGCTCAGAGGAGTGCTCATAAGGCAGTAGTGACATCTATGTGAAATGAATGGCATAAACGGCAAACTCCGAGGAGATAGCACTGAATTTACACCCCTGGCTCTGTGGTGCATATTAATGCACCGTGAGCTGCTGGAGTGGGGCTTGTTGGGGGGCTGGTTTTCTCTTCTCTTCCTCCAGCCCCCATCGGTGTTGCTGGTGCCTCTGTGGGACTGAAAGAGTCTTCCCAGCAGAGATCAGATCCAAGGACCATTCCTCTTCCCCCCCCAGCTACAAACCAAACCACAGGTCTAATTTCTCAGTAGCAAGGTGGAGTGAGAACTGAAACCACATCAGCCACATTGCTTTGCTTCCTCCTGGCCTCCTCACCCCTGTGTAAACACCAGTCAGTCAGGACAAAAGCAAGAGAGTAAAATATTTAAGTTCTCACAAGGCATGTTGTGCTTTTCCTCTATTTTCCCCCACAAAAAAGGGGGAAGAAATCTGTGTTTGAAAGCATCAGACTGGTTCAAGAGTGCGCAGCCCAGTGAGGTGACCCAAAGGCATCACCATCAGGAGGTGCCCTCTGCAAAAGCTGCTGTCTCCTGCTTTTAGTTTAGTCCTGTCCTGAAGTCCATAATCAAGACAAATCTTAGGTACCTGAAGGAAAACCTACATCAAGAGGCACAGGATGGCCCCTGACTTCTGCAAGGCTAATGGTACTGACGAGAGGAATGAGCAGAGTAGAGAATGGGGGTTTTTACAGTATTTTTGGGGTTGCACAGCACTAGTGGGGACAAGGCTAGAGAGTTGAGCTGGACCAGATTTCCATGAAAAAGCACAGCCAGAAGCAATGTGAGGGAAGGTCTGTGCTCCCCTGATTTCAGTCCATCCTTGGTGCCTGGGACCTCTGAATGTTGGTAGGACAACTGGGGCCTCTAATATGTCTCCAGAAAAAAGCCCTTTGTGGTACCACATGGGTTCATTTGTCTCTTCCAAGCCTTGCAGCTTCCTTCCAGCAGGAAAATGGGCAGGGAAATTCATGATGGAGCTGGTAAAGGGTCTAAGATGAGGAGGGTGTTAAGGAGATGCAAACATGATGAGACCTAGCTGCCAGGAGGGGAACTCTGACCATCCCATGGTCCTGCCTGAGCACTAAAAGGACTCTCCAGGCAATGCAGAATACAAGCACCCCTCTCCCTTTGTCAATCTATTATCAGGGAAAGAGATAAAAAGCACCCTGCAGACAAATGCTCAGGCTGCCTCCTGCCCATCATGGCCGATGAACACAGGGAGCCCCTGCTCTGGTCAAAATGCTCTTGGTATTGCTAAATCCCTCTTGGCTAGAAAATGGTTCTGTCATTTTCATACTAATCCAGTTCCCACATAAACAGGCAACCTCTTTCCTTCCCTGCCACCACTTATTGCCTTCATCTCCTATCCTCCCCCATCCCCTTTTCACCCCAAACTGTATCAAATGAATCAAAGCCCGAGTAAATTATGTTCCCTTTGACCTGCTGGCAGCAAGTTCAGCCACAGAACATTAAAAGAGCAGAGGCTGAAGTTTCGTAGTCAGTGAAGGCAGAAGCAGAGGGGTAACTGCAGGCCTTTTTGCTGCATTGCTTTTGCCTTCAGAAGTGATGTTTTCAGCCAAGTTCAGCAGGAACTCAATACTAAGGTTTGGGGCTCAACCTGTATGGGAAAGGGAGTGCAGTTGTGAAGCTGGAAGTTGATTTCCCAGCAGCCCCTACAGCTGCCTGTCCTGGCTGGGTGGTCTGACCCAGCACAGCAATGGCATTGCCTCCCACTAACCATTTCTGGAGATAACGGGCTGGACAGAGGTTCATGGGGGCCTAGGGGAAGTGCCAAGGGCAGGAGACACAACACAGCTGGGCTGGCTGAATCTTTGTAAACCCCTGCACAAGTGCAGCTTTGCTCACTGTGGTTCACTGTGCATGCCAGGCTGATCACAGCCTCACGATGGTTTCCCCAGGCATGGTCTGTGCTTTGGAATTCATAATGTTGTGTGTGCAGTCTGGGCATCTTCATGTGGTTTTGGGTTTGCTTGCAAACAATGCCGATAGCTTTGCTGATGACAGTTCCTTAGGCTGTGGCTTGCAGCAGGGAGGAGACCTGGGGCTGGTAAGGCCAACAGGTAATGGATTTCTTTTGGGGGAACTTTGTGGGCTCAAACTGGATAAGACAACTAGTGCCCCAAGTTTCTAGCCAGTTGTCCCTGATGTGTCTGAAGTCATGATGCAGAGGGTGCTTAGCATCAGTGCAAGCCTTTGCACCCTGTGTGCAACAGCCCATGTTGAGAGGGGGAAAAGTGGAGAAAATTTCCTGTGGCATCTCTGGCTCTTAGTCACTGGCTCCAAACAAGATGACGGACATACCAATGGTAAATATTCTGTTGCCTGTAGAGAAGCAGAAGTGTACAGGGACTGGCCATCATCTCACAGCACCAAGGCAGTTCGTGCTCTTGTGTCTTGGCTGTTTCTGCCCTGCCTCCAAGTATCATGCAGACCTTGGAGCACCCTCCTCTGAAATTGTTGTGATGGCCATGCCAATCCCCAAAGAGGCGGCATCAGATCTGGAGCCTGAGAAGATGTTGCCAGCAAAATAAATATTTGGGATTATTTTTAGCCTGCTCTTGTTCAGGGAGAATTTCTTTGTGTCCTTCTGAGGAGCTCACCGGATCTTTCATCAGTTTGTTTTTCTCATTAGCCAGCGTAAGCTTTGTTCTTATTTAATAAAGATTAGGATCTGCTGCCTCCAGCCTTCTCTTTTTGCTCCTCCATCAGGCCCATGGGGGCTCAGGCTGCAGTGACATGTTTAATGTTGGGCCACAGAAGTTGAAATGTGGGACAGAAGCTGTCCAGGATCTCACATTTGCTTCCCCAAAAAGCCCTGTCCCACATTGCTTCACCCCCACACCACCCCCTCTGCAGAGAGCTGCCCTGCAGCAGGAGAAGGGAAGGGGATGGGACTAATTGGGAAATACTGCTTGGATCATCCAGAAGCTTCCAGGTTCAGCTGGCCTGAAGCATTGGTCTTGGTCTGACACATCAACAGAATGGGGGAAAAACAGGGAACAACTGATACAGCCTGCGCATGAGTCTAATAAAATAGGAGACATGCCATAAATGGGAGAATGGCTTCTTCCAACTTCAGAGATCAGAGAGATGTAACAGATCTCTCATCCCTTTATGTATCATTCAATTCTCCTAGTTATCGGTAAAGTAAAATAGCTGCTTGCTTTCTTGAGCTGAATCATTCCTCAGAAAGGAATGAGTTTAAAACAACAGCAGGTATGAAGCAGAATGAATTTTATAAACTCCCAGAAGGCAGTGGGTTCTTCTGAGTTTTGAAATTCTGGTCTCTGCTGACTGCGTGCTGCTCTGTGGTAGGAATATCACTGCATCCAACCGGGATGGAGGGTGCTGTGTGCCAGTGTGGCTGCAGAGCACTCCAGGGGTGGGACCAATGCCACATCCCTGGGACAGGGATAGCAAGGGGATGAGTTTGAGTTGTTCCTGTGATGAAGGCAGGACCTATGTCCCAACTCAAGGTCCTCCTTATTGTCTCCACTGCCAACTGCACAGATGAGCTGGGCTGTTGCTCTGCACCTCAGTGTAGCCATCCCTGGAGCTGTAGTATGTTTACCTTGTAAGAAATGCTGTGGTTATTTACTCGTGGTAACATATATAATTAGGTTTTTACCGATCCAGAGCTATTAATGTTGCTATATGTTAATATGCTTCTTTCTTGGAGATTTTTATTAAAAAAAATAAAATCTTTGAACACTCACTCTTGGTATGGAGACTCCCATTCCAGCAGGAGAGCCTGTTTCGCATATGTGTGACTTTGAAGGGGATGAATAACTTCATGGCCAATAACATTTATAGCTTTGCCTTGCACAGGGAGATAAGGACATAAGAACACAGGGCTCCAGGGCAGAAGCTGTTTGCTGAGAGAGGCTGGGAAAGAATCCAGTCCCCACCCTGCCGGAGCCTTACCTGTGCCCAGGTGCGCAGCTGTGGCTCCAAGCACCACCAGCCCAGCACCAGCCACTGCGTACAGCTGGATACCAAACCTCTGAGCTCACTCTGGCATAGCTGGAAGGGGAGGAGGAATGGGGGATGGATGGGGGAGGAACAGCAGGGAAGGCAAATTTTAAAAATACTTTTTGAACAGTCACAGTTGTAAATGAACTCACCCTCACCATGTTTGTGTCACTTGTGTTTGCTGCCTGGGGCTATGCGAGAGCACAACTTTTCCTGGCAAGACTGTTCTTGGAAAATCAGCTTCCAATCCATATATGATAGTACTCATGGAAACCACAATTCTAATTTACATGCACTCATTTCCATGCCAGAAACCATGCTGCCGTCCAAGCTGGCCTTAAAATGCTGTTCTGTGACTCCCCTGCCCCATCACAGCCAACCAATGCACTTACAACTCAGATATTTTCCAGGGACTGTTTGCAACCCACAGCCTAAAAAATAATTTTTCCCCAAATTCATGTGGTGGCTCAGCACTACAACTGCATTCAGTAGGTTTCCTGACAGGTATTTCCCAAGACACTAAAAATGCAAAACAAACAAACCCTTGAGAACTAAATCTTTCAGATACAAAATTTCTTAAATATTCTTCATTCACATTTTCTCCCTTGTTTTCTCAAGCACTTTACACCATACTATAGAGTCATACTCACAGGCCACCAATGCACAGGGAAGAACCTGTCCCTTTTAAACCCCTTCTGCCCTGGCCAAAGCCAGGCAGAGGTTCTCCTTCCTGTCCCCTCACTGAGCTCAGCCCAGGGACCTGTTTCCTCTGCTCCAGCCACTGCTGTGCTCTGTGCTATGGAGCAAAGGTTGGGGCATTGAAGACAGAGCCCTTAATAAAGATAAAATCTATTTCTAATGTCTATAAAAACCAAACCCAAATTCCCAGTTACTTCAACGTGAGCTGTGGAGATGGGGTAATGGAGAATGGAGTTATTTATTAATAGAAGGGCATTTCAATAGAGATGGGAGGAGGTGATATGGACCAAATGGAGGCATTTACAGAAATAATGCTCAGGAGGTTGTACCTAGCTTGGCCAGATGTCTCATCACCGTTTCTTAAGAACGGCTGTCTTGCATTCCCTGAGAAGAGAGTTTTTGAGGAGCTGCATGCTCATGAAGCCCTGCTATCACTCAACCCGTTTACCCTAGACCTGGCTTTCTTTTCCATTTGGAAGTGGAACCAGAAGAACAAGCGTGCAGGGGGGTCCTATTCTTGCTAGACTTTTTGGAAAGCAGTGTTATACACCACCCCAGCTCAGACCTTCCCACCACACACCCAGCGCAGGGCAGAGGGAGCCGCAGCCCCCCTGGCACACTCCTTGCCTATACCTGCCTGGGCAAGGAGCCCCAAGGTCAGGAACCTTAAAAATTGCGTGAGACCCCACTCTGGTTCCTACCACTGCCTCCCGCAAAACGCAAAATTTCTCTCCCTAAATTTCTTGCCGAATCCTTTTTAACAGACACCTCTGCCCTCGCTTGGCAAGCAAACAATGCCGAAATTCCCACCCGCCTCTCCCTTGCAGCCCTTTCTGGAGTGGCTCATCAACCATGCAAATAAAAAATGCTCTGAGAGCCCGATGGCCAGTTCCTTCTCTGCACTGGCAAGGAACGACAATTCGCAGGGGTCCTCAGGGAGCCAGGACGGAGGGAGGGAGGAACGCGGCACAGCGTGGCTGCATGTGGCAATCAAGCTTTCCCACCGCCACCCGTCCCCAGGGAGCATCCCAGCTCTTGTTGTGAAGAAGCAGCGGCGTCTCTCCCCCCACCTTGTTAATCCCCTTTCTCTGTGCTCCCGGCGCTCTGCTCCCCACCCTGACCCCCGGGAGCCCTGGGAAAGCAGCGCCCAGTCCTGGCTGCCCCTTCTCCCCTCTGCCTGACTGCGCAGTGGCACGGGGAGGGGCGGGAGGAGAAGGGGAAATGTGCGTTTTCTTAATTGATTTTGGTGAAAAAGGCAGGCAGCCGCAGTACTGTCAAATTAATTAGTTCCAGAGCTATTGGCAGTTATGAGCCACGTAAGATTAGTGGCCATTGCGTTTTGGTACTAGGGAGCGGCGGGGAAGAAGGTTTTGTAAGTTTTTTTGCTCTTGGGGCCTTCCTTAAAAACACAGAAGAAAATAAAAAAGAGCGCTTGCTGCCAGCGCTGCCCCCAGGGCCAACTCCTGTCCTGTTGCAGCACAGAGGATGGGGTTGAAGTGGCTTGTTTGGTCCTTGCGACGTTCTCTGCCTCAGGCTGAACGAAGCCCGTGCTTTGCTGCAGCTCTGGCCAGACTCTCCCCTCCTTGCAAGGGCTGGCCGAACCCTAAGTGTCACCCCGGTGCCACCTCTGCCAAAATGTGGTGGCAACACCAGCTCCTGCATCCCTGCCAAAGCACGAAGCCGGGCAGTCAGACACACCAGTATCACCTCCGGAGATGCCTGGCCCCTTTTGTCTCCTCTTGCCCTCTCCCCTCAGAGACCAGAGTGGGCTGAAGATTGGAGAAGAGCCTCCGAAACCCCCGGGTGCGACTCACGGGGCTCAGATCCCTGATTAGATGCTAACGCCTGCTGCAACCTGATAACACGGCAGCATCTGACAGGGAGGCTCCGGCAGCGCTCCTCGAGTCGAGCAGCACCTATTGTTTCGGGAGATATTACCCTGCACTCATGCAAACATCTGGATATTGATAAGCAAGCCTGTTTATGCATAAACACAGTACAACATGCAGCCACATACCTCTGCATTCCTTCTCCCCTCCCTCCCTCCCCTTATTCCTTTATCTCCATCTCATCTGCTCTTGCCTGTTAAACGTTCTCTCTGCTCTGCGTTCAGAACGGAGTCCCGGGAAAGGACAGTTCTAGTGGGGCACACATATGGGGTGCTGAGGAATGGCAAATATTTCAGGTGAATTTCCGAAGTTTTCAAGGGTCTGGGTGGAGAGAAGCAAGGGAAGACAGTTTTGTTCGGACCACAACACTGCTGAATAGAGTCCAGGCAGGATGGGAAAAGGCAGCATGGTTTGGTCAATATAAGCAGTGTGTTCCTGAGTCTGCTCAGACAGGACCTCTGCCTCTGGGCTTGCACCCCGAGCCTCGTCTGCCCGGCCATGCATACAGGCACCCACGGCCCTACATCTGCACATGCTCTTGTGGCAAGAATGCTACATCTACTGCAAAAGCTAAAGAGCAGGAATGTGGATTTTACAGTGATTAAAAATCATTAAAAAAATATAACCTACCCCTTTCCTGTTCCTCATTTGGTAAAAGAAACTCTGAGAAATGAGCAAATGCCAGGTGCCAAACACCACCCTTAGCACCTATGGCTGTCCCCAAAGGTTAGAACCATTTCTGAGACAAAACACTGCCAAAACTGTGTGCTCTGGGCTTGGACTCTGGGAGATGGGAGACAACCAGCAATGCTGGTGGGGAGGCCCAAGCCACTTTCTTCAGAGAAACATGTCAGAGACTCAAGGATTTGGCTTTGCTGAGGGGCTGGTGTACATTATTGCAGGTGCTGCTATTGGCTCTTGTGGTGGATCCTGAAAGTGAACCCTGGTGTGCAGAGAAGCCTCAGTGCTGCCCCACACATACCATTGGAGTTGGGGCCTGTGCACAGGGGGCTGCAGGGCACTATTTATCAAAAAGAAGTCTGAGGCTTATCTCGAGACAGCCAAAGCACAGCCTTCCCCAAGCACGGACCCCTGGACACTTGTGCAAGGACAGGTTGGGAACCAACTGCCAAGCTCATCCTCTTCATGCTTATTGTGTGCTGAGGGCTTGGTCCACTTAACCGGGAAGAAAGGTATCCCATTGTACCTTCTGGTGCTCTCCCAGGATTTGTCCCCAGTTCTCCTTGCTCAGACTACATCATAAACGCTGCCCTCAACAGGACAGCAAGTTGGCACTGGGTGTTACATCTCCACATTAGGGCTTCCAGACCAAAAGCCATGTCCTTTATATGGGCTGGATGAATCCTAGAAGCAGGGTGGTTTCCAGTTCTCCATCTTCCTAGAAAAAGTGGGAAAAGCACGTAATGCCAAAGGTGCTTACAACACTTAGGCAACTTATCCAAGGAACTTTGTCCTGGACCAAATCAGGGACAGCTGCAATCCAGTTGTACAAACCTAATCACAACTCACCTCAGAATCAGCTCAACACATTAAGCACTGCTCCAAGAAGCTCTCCTCAAGCCCTCTGCTCACAGGGGTCACTCAGCTCCAGGGCTGGGGACACAAGTGGGATAAATGGAAAACTGGGGGAGGGACCTGTGCATTGGTTAAAAGCTCTGTCATTCCCACTTCAGCATTCTGCACCACAGCTCAGAAGTGATTCCTCTTTGACTGATTCCATGTGTGGGACCAATTTACCCATGCAACTCCTGCTGCCCACGCTCAAGGACATGGGTGAGACCACGGAGCTCCTCTGCAAGCACCAAGCAAGGACACTTGGATCGCAGGTAAATGCAGGCTCCTCAGTGAGGGGGGGACTGGCTCTCCTCCCAGGAGCTCATCTTCAAGGACCTCCACTTGTTCCCCCACTGCAGTGACTGTGAGCAAATACTGCTCTAGCACTAGTGCTGGTTTCTGGGTTGAAGCAGCGGCAGGGTGTCCATGTCTGTACACAAGCAGCAACCTCCCAGTGTGCACAGGTAGGACGGCATCCCTGGCCAGTGTGTGTGTTTGTTTCCAAGCATCTGTACACACACACACATGCAATGTTTTGGGAGCCAGGCAGGGCAGAAGGGCTCCCTGCAGGGTGTGGGTTTGAGCAATGGGAGCAAGGGCAACTTGTGAGCCCAAGGCAGTGCAGCTGCACTGCATGCAAGCTCTCTGGAATGGGGCTGTATACTGAATTTATGAGCTCTTAAGTCATCACATTTACAATTTATATATTCTCCAGTCTTTTAATCTCAGCAATAAACTCAGACTAAACCTTTGCTGAGGCAGTGTGGAAATTTCACTGTTCCTGCCAGGCCTATGTACAAAGTGCCTGTGGGCAGGGCCAGAACACACTTCCTGATGGCTTCAGTGTTCTTATCCAGTTCCCCACTCCCATTAAAGTGATTGGTCAGTCTCTCACCTGCTACCTGCATTGCCCAGGCCCCCCCTTGTTGGATGTAGGTATAACACATTAGAAAATATGGGGGCACAAACACTTACTGCCCCTTTTGCATGTCTGTGTGCACATCACTGAGACCCTCACCTAAGTTTTGTACCACTTAGGACCTCCCCCTTGCCCTGCAAACCAGCACCACTGGTGCATTTTTTACCCATCCAGAGTTGCTTTACTTCAGAAGTCCCCATCCATAAAACATCTTCAGGCAGTTTCCTGCTTGAGAGCTGGCTCTCAACAGGGACTAGTCTTCAAAGTGATACCTTCTTCATTAACAGGCCTCAAACTGAGATGAAATTAGCACTGATAAACCTACTAATGGAGTCAGGCTCTCCCTGCTTGGATGAACCCCATGCTTTCAGAGGAGGGTGGCATCATTTCTGCAGAATGCTTGAGTGGCCTCAAATAACACACTGAACTGTCAGGCACCAGCCCAAGTGATGGCGTGAGCCAGCACTGAAATAATGAGAAGCTGATCTACAGCTTTTCCCCTCTGGTTTATTAAATGAATGCTCCACATACCACTTCCCACTGACTGGAAACAGGGAGAAAATCCCAGAACAGTAACTCATCATCCTTTCTTCCCCTGTGAAGATTCAAGGCTGTGGCTATGTATGGATGTTGTGAAGTGATAAAGTTGCTGTGGCTTCACGAGTTACCTCACATCAGCTGAACTGTGCCATCTGACCATGCTCTCGGCTCCCTGCAAGTGGGTGGTAAAACATGTTCTCTCACGATGGGGCTGGAGCAGGTACACTGGCGGGCTCCAGATAAGCATGCCTTGCTGATAAGCAGTGCCTCATTAAGCCCCAGGACTCAACGGCTTGCAATGCAATCCTTGCCCCAGAAGCCACTCCTCTTTTCAAGTTGTAGCCCTCAGTCATGGAACAAGCAGCGGGAAACCCCTCTGGGAAAGTGGTCAATATTGGATGAATTCCTGTGCGTTACATGGAGGGGATTCAGAGCCAGAGACAGTGTTGCTGAGTACAACTGCAGGATAGCCATGTCTGAAGGGGGTGCTGCAGATGACACGTGGAGATGATCCAGTCAGTGAAACCAAAGTGCTCTGAATTCTGCTAGGGTCACAGTCCATGGACATGAGTTACAATAGTATTTGGGCTTTCCAAGACTGAATCAAGGTCCAGCCCTGGATATGTGGCATGATCTAACACAAAAAACATGTCAGGCTCATTCTTGACTCCACTAAATAGGACCAGGCCTCTTTGTCTTCATATCTCAAAAAAAATTGGTTTTGTGAGGTTCTTGCCCACTCAGAAGAGATGGTTGTCTTCTTGCCTGAACCTTGGTTTAGTCTTAAGCCCCAACCTGAGTCCCAGAAAAGCTGGCAACAGACTCAGCTCTGTGTCCCAGCCTCTGGGGGTCTCTTCCAGTCAGTGCTCCCCACAGCCACCCCATCTCCCATCTCACATCCAACCTCCATGCTGTGCCTGACACATGGGATCAATGCACTGGACATGCTGATGCTTCCTCCTGTACAGAGTGGGGAATCTGAGTAGTTTAAGCATTTTCTGCTCAACATTCTCAGCTGTAAAAACAGCAGACAAACTCCTGACTTCCTGAAACTAAGCACTAGGCACCTACCCTTCTCTTCTGCTCCACCCAGATGCTCTTGGGATGGGAGCTATAAAAAATCAGGGTGGGTTCTCCTTATCTAGATGTTGCTTTTGTATTTTGAGAGGTGAGGAGACATTCTTCAGGGCAAATTTTCTATTTATTTTTCAGTCTTGTTCTGAAGTCAGGCAGGTTCCTCTGTTCCACCCCAGTGGGAGGTCGGCCCAGTATGCCCATTCCTGACCATCATTCCTGGGGAATGTGGCTCCAGGGCTGAGCACAGCATCCCCCCCAACAGGGATGACCTGCAGGGAGGTGTCTAATGATGGTTTGACTGGTGGAGCAAAGCACGACTCATGTTTGTTTGGATAGTCAAAGGACTTGGAACAAATGTCTCTGACTTGTGTTGGTGTAGATAAAAGGACCCCAGCCTTGTCACAGAATCAACAGGGCTGATGAGAAATCACTTGTGTAGACCTCCTCTGCTCTCAGACGCTTTTAAAACAGGAAAACATCCCATGATAACAACAATAATAATTATTCTTCAGGTTAGAAAAGACATTTAAAATCACCAAGTCCAACCATTAACCCAGTGCTGCCAATCCCACCACTAACCCACCACAATTAGATGGCTTTTAAATATCTTGAGGGATGGTGACTCAACCACTGCCATGGGCAGCCTGTTCCAGTTCTTGACAGTCCTTTCCTTGAAGAAACTTTTCCTAATATTAATCTAATCAAAATAATAATAGAATTTTTTTTTTTTTTTTACAACTTGGAGGCACTCAGTCCTTTCTGGACCAGGGCTCATTGGGGTGCCAAGAGCAAGATCAGGGATTGGGGCTGCGTGGTTGGGATCACCTGTCATCTGGGTGACAAAAAGCTTGGAACATTTTGCTGCATGGTGCCTTCTGTTTTTCTCCCCATCCTGACCTGGCTAACAATCCCTGCCCTTACAGACTCAGTGTCTGGCTGGGAGGGAAGAGAAGGCTGGACATGGCGGTGCCTGGAGCAGGGAACTGGGGGGGAGAGGGACTGCTACATCCATATCCATGTGGCATACTGAAGCAGGGAGTGAAGGAAATGGAAGGAGGGGGTGGGTAGAAAAGAAAATCCCAAAGATCCTTGGATAATAAGCACCATTAAGTTTAGTCTGTTTCATGATTGTTTCTTATTAAAAAGAGACTGTACTTTATCTGTGCAGGATATGCTGTTTGGATGAGGGAATTAGCAGAGTGACTGCCTCCATATCATCTAATTAGCAAAAATGTTGATAAGCAGATACAATCACATATGATTAGGATCCTTTTAAAAAGCCACTCCATTAATTAAATAGACAGAAAGGCCGCCTCCAGCCCTCGCGTGCCACTGATTAGAATACAAATATTTACACTAATCGCACCTCCATCAGCCATGGGACACTTTTGAGTATTTTTAGCGACATCAGATTACTATTGATTTTCATCCCCAATGTCAGACCATTTTGTTAGTATCTGAAAGTGCTGCCTTCAGTTTCGGATGCTTTAAATCATGTTAAGGGTTTATCTTAATGACGCTACTGATAACCACTGTTCAGGTCACTCGTACTTTCTCTTCAAAGAACACAGACTGGGCTGGCTTTTATTGTTGGTACTTGAGATTTAAGATACGAAAAACATTTCTCATTTCAAAGCCTTAGTTTCTAGGGATGTGGCTGCCAGGCCAGTTTGGGTCTAGTTACTTTATGTGTGCATGTCTCATTTCCTTTCTCCCTGCCTCTCCTTGCCTCTTTCTATTTTCCGGGAAAAACCTTTTGGCTCACAGCAGTGGCCTGTCTTGAATGGCTGCTAATCACTGATGCCTGCTGCAGGCAGCAGACAGACAGGCAGTGAGTGTCCTCTGTTCAGGGATGACAGGAGAAAAACACTCCTTATTTTTCAGCTGGGTAGGATGCACTAAATCCAAGACAGATAACCCAGTGCGCCAGCCAGTCTGAGTTGGGCTCTCAGCACCAAAAGCAAGTAGGGGAGGGGATGCTTTGCAAAGACACAGCAAAAGGCAGTCACCTCCCTTCTGTGCATAGCTCCACTCCCCACAGTTGATAACTGGCCTGGGACCCTCTCCAACAGACTTTTCTGATGTCCCATTTTCCCTTCTGCGTAATAGAGAGTAGAAACAGCAATCCTTCTTGAAATTTCTGCCAAGCATCCGCAAAAGGACCATGCTGGCAGTGGTTAGGAGCTGTTCGCACCTTTTGGGGACTCGTGGGGGGTAAGCTTGGACCATCCTCAAGTCCAATGGACAATCCTTTAAAAATCTAGTTCCTTTCATGAAGATTTCAGGCATAAGACTACAGTCTGAGTGAGCCATCAAGTCTTGGCTCTCCCCTCAGTGTAGGAGACCACTTCGGGGTGTTTTGGGAATGCAAAGAGCCCTCTGAGCTCAAATGGGCAGCAGCAACTTGCTGTTGGGCCCTGCTTACTTTTGCCATTTCTACAGAACAAATAACACCCAGCAGAAAAATAATTAATGTGGCACAAGAACCCTGTAATTAAGAAGACTTCTGTGCCAAAGGAGGCAAAAGCTGAGATCTTCCCAGTGAGGTGAGCCCATGCACATCCTTCAGCTCCAGCCTCCAGACCTGCACTGCCCTGCAACAACTTTTACTGCCCAAATCCGACACACACCTCTGTGCTACTGCCCCATCACTGACCAGTGAGAGCACCAGCAGCACAGATACCTTTCCCAACGTGTGTCAGCTCAGTCGCCTTCCTCCCTCTGTCACATTGCTGTCTCCAGGCTGACATGATTGCCCCTTGCTTTCACAGCCCCTCCACAGGTTGTGTGTTAGGACAGCAGCCAGCTCATACGCTGTGCACATGCTCTTTGGTCTGGCTGGCTCTTGACTTCTTCCCAAAGTGTGGGATAATGGAAAAGAGGGCAGTGATCTGCAACACATTCTGCTATTAGTAGGTGTTTATGACACAGTGTTATAGACAGATGAGTTCTTATTATTAGCACTTCCTTGGAGACCTTCTTCATCCAGTGTTTCCCTCTGAGGATATTGTATTTCCCACAAAAGAGACAAATCCAAGGAATAGAAACAGATGCAGGATAACCCTAGATTTGATTGCCTGTGTCGAGTTTCTGGGCCATCCCTGTTGTACATGCATACATACCTTGGGATAGGTATCCAAAAAAGCACATAGAAAAAAGGCTAAGGTTGGTAATTCTGGGAATTTAATTTACTACCAACATGAAAATGAGGCTCTTCTGAAAGTGTTAGGCTTGTCTATAAATTCAGAAAAATTTTGATGGCCATCTAATCATGATTTTAGGAAAAATTCCCATTCAGGGTTTAAAAATGGCCACATGGGGAAGTTCCAGTGATTCACTACCTTCATAAAGAAGGATGTGCAATGTATTTTGAATTTAAATTTAGCTAATGATGCCTTCCAACTGCTTTGTCTGGGAACCTGAAGATCCCTGTGGCACTGAATTTCTGTTCCCATGAAGGTTCTTGCTGACTATGATGTAGTTGGCATTGAACTTCCTCTTTCCCTAAGTCGCTCACTCCAGAGTGTATTTTCCAATCCCCTAGTCACATCTTATGGCCTTTTCCTGGGCTTTCTCTGATTTATCAACACACTTTCCAAACTATGGTTAGCCAAACTGAGCTTCCCTATAGCTGCTGCCATAGGGAATTATGTCCGATGGGATAATATGACCTGACTATACCACACTTCCCTGAATTGCACATGAATCCACACTGAGTGTCTGAGAATCCCACTATTCAGGCCAAAAGTAATCTGACAAAGTCATAAGTGTGGTAAAACAGTAAAAGACTTTGCCCAGGGAAGTTGTGGATGCCCCCTCCCTGGGAGTGTTCAAGGCCAGTTTGGTTGGGGCATTAAGCAACCAGTTCTAGTGGAAGGAGTCCCTGCCCATGGCAGGGGGCAGGGATTAGATGACCTTTTTAAAAGATCACTTCCCACCCAAACTATTTTATAATTCTGTGGCAGTCCTACATCACAGCTGTGGCAGCACAGTTACATCCAGCAACTCACACAGTTACATCAGCATCATGTGCATGATCTACATTTACAAACAGAAGGCCAGTGACAACCAACTCCACCCTAGAATGTGGTCAGGACAACTGAGCCAGGATTGGATGAACCCCCTCTGAAGTCACAATCTCATGGTTTGTGAGCAACAGGTTTGAAAAGAATGTCTATGTTCAAGCAACTCTTAGTGGCCTTGCACTGCAGGAGGACAGAGCAGCTCATGGGGTGGACTGAACATCTTCCCACTCCTGAGGAGCTCAGTGTCATTGGGTGTCCAGGAGTCACTGCGTGCTGATCAGCCTTGCTGTGAGAGAGATAACCAGGCATCTTCCAAACAACCCCAGCTTTCCTCTGAGATGGTAGATTACTACAAGGTCCTTGGACTGCAAAAAAATGCCTCACAGGTTGATATTAAGAAATCCTACCACAAACTGGCGCTAAAATGGCATCCTGATAAGAACCCCAGAAACAAGGAGGAAGCTGAGAAGAAATTCAAAGAAATTGTTGAAGCATACGAGACTTTGTCTGACCCTCAGAAGCGATCACTCTATGACAAGTCTGTTGAGGAGAAGAGAGTCCGCAAAGAAAGAGCTGCAGCGGGTCATAACAACTTCTGTGGTCCCCATCATGAATTCCCTCATCCAGAAGAGGTCTTTGCAGGGATGTATCCATTTACATGTTTTTTCTTGAACCCTTTTGACATCAGAATCAATGGTGAAAACTGGCAGAGCCCAAGTGGAAGAGAAGGAAGGTTCAGGGAGCCGTTTGTGCAATGGAATTCGTTCTGTCCCCGCGGGCACCCCACCTCCTTCTTTGCTGAAAACACAGCTGGGCCATATGGAGTCAGAACAGTGATAACCACTACTGAAGTGATCAATGGCAAGACCATCACCACTCGGAAAATCATTGACGACGGGCAGGAGAGAAAAGAAGTGGAAGAAGATGGCCAGCTGAAGTCTGTAATAATCAATGGGAGAGACTACATGAATTCTTAATGTCACCAGCACAAACATTAACTACAAGCTGTGGGATGTGGTCTCATGGCTCAACTGATGGGATCTACTACAAGCAGTATCAATAAATGTTGAGTTCATGACACAACTGATGCAGACTTCTCAATGGTTGGGAACAAAATATTTCACAGGTAAAGATATGGTTATGCTAAACTAAAGAGTGTGACTCCACAAAGCCTGAATGAGGTGATAGATAGTGATTGTTCAGTAAATATGTATCACAGAAATAAGTAAAAGCAACCTTGCTGGTTTTCCAAAGAGACCAAGTTGATTAATACAGCAATAGGAGACAAGCTGGTTTGTGGCCACATAAGAGAGCCCTATAACAAACTATAGGCTCCCTTCCCACTTGAGATGCCAGTGTTAAAGTCTACCAGCTGGATGATTAAAGCCTTGTGTGACTCTCATACACAACCCTGACACTAAGTGAAGAATATCCTTCCTCCTTTTGGTGTATGAGAAGACGCATATCCATTGAAAATAAGTTTTTATACACAGGCAAGAAGGTTGGCATGAGTCAGTGGGACATGGAGAGCCTAGAGGAGAGAGAATGGCATAGAAAAAAACAAAGGAAGGAGGAAAATGTCATTCCTCTGACTGTAAAGAAAATTGGGAATTCTCATTTCTTCAGAATGCCCTGCAAATTATGACCAGAGAGCCTGATGGAAGTACTGCATAGCTCAGGGGTTGAAAGTGAGCAGAGAAAAGGTGAATTTGGCTCTCTGACTGGCACAATCTATATTCCCTCTCTGCCTGGAGTCATTAAAACACAAAGAACTAAATTCAAACCATGAGCCAACAGATTCCAGGGGACTGAGTTTAGCTCCCTCTTTGTGCAAAGCTGGATATAAGGACTTAGATGGTGCTTTACCATCCTTATTGTCTTGCTCACAGCTGCAAGAGCCAGTTCACAATGCATTTCTTGCACAGCCTGCCAGCATGCTGCTCTTGTCCTCCACTGAGCTATGGAAAATGCTCCCCACGGTTCTGCCCTCCCCTGGGCTGACATGAAATGCTGAGCCTTGTTTCTTGCTCAGCCAGATCACCTTAAGCATTTCAAATCTTACACGCCTCTTATTTTTGGTCCCACGCTACATCCCCTTGAGTTTCCCAGCTTTCCCTGCCCAGTGATGTCTCCCTGGAGACTGGAACTAGTTTTCAGGGACATTTTCAGTCTAATCCAGATTGCTATTGCTGCCTGTGTTTGGGCAGGTCTTTGCATCTGCTTCCTCTGCTGTAAAATGGGAATAACAGACTCCTGTGCTTTGAGAAAGACTGTGAGGTAGTGCTGTTAGTAAAGGACTCTGAGCATTAACCAATAAGTTAAATTAGCCAGAATGCTGCCACCCCTTATTCAAAGCCTTTTTCTCTTGTAAGGACGAATGTAGCTTAAATCACCATCCTTAGCAATTGATGCCCTGTCCAACTTGGAAAAACAGAAAAAAACTGTATTTGTGGTGTTAAGGGCTGTTAACTCCCTCTCCCAGTGAGAAAACGACAGCACTGGGCAGCAAGTGGAAGCTTAACTGTGTGCTGAGTGCATGGAGGGAGGCCAGTGGCAATAGGAGCAGGGGAAACCTCCATGCAGGGATAAACTGTGTCTGCTGCTTCTCCACAGTTTGGAAGCCATCAACAGTCCTGCAGGTATTGGGACTCTGAGAACTGCAAATATTTAAGGGGCTTGATTCAGAAAGATTATTTTGGTCAAAACAAACAAGAGTCTATATTTCTACTGGTACTTCTCCTGTGGACACCATATTCATGACAGATGGCTTCTTGATTTTATGTTATGCTGCCTCAGAGGAAGTCCAAGGTAAAAAAAACCCAAACAAACAAAACAAACAAACAAAAAAATCAGTAACAACAACAACAAAAAAAATCAAACTGCATGTTTTGGATTGGAAACTGAAATTGTCTTTGATCAAAATAACGTGTTTGGAAATATGGGCCAGAGTTGAATTCCCAGCTCTTCAACCTTTTCAGATTCCTAGGGCAAAAACATTGCTTCAGTCTTGTCTCTAATGGGATATTTGTTTATGCACATCAATATTTCTTGATCTGAGACAAAGGAATGCAAGTCTACATACATCGTCTTAGACAAGTCTTGCCTTGGGTCAGTAGTTCCCTCTCCCATGTTGGTATCTAAAGCAGCACCTATGAGCAAATTCTTCCTTTTTCCATCCATGGGTCAGTGTGTCTATTGCTGCTTGCAGTAGCAGGGATCTCCTGGGGCAGCTCTGGCAGCTGCACGTACCCAAACCTGCTGGAAGGAATATGGGAACACAGACTGGGAAGGGACCCAGCTCACCCAGAAAGTGTCGAGTCCAGGAGGACCTGCAGATCCTCTTCCATTTCTTCCTGTGCGCTGCAGACCACAGAACACCTTGCAGCACTTTCTGTGAGCTAAAGATCTGAGATCTAAAAGAAAAAGACAAGACAATCATAAAGGTCTGGTGGTAAGAGAGCAGGTCAGTCTGCATTAGCAAAGTCCTGCATTCCTGCAATAGCAACAAAACTGCCAGGTGTGCCCGAACCACCCCTGGAATGGCTTGTGTCTCTGTTACAGTGACAGAGACACAACCCATTCTGTAAGTCCTGTAAGTGAACCCCAACACACCTTGCCTTGGAAGCAAACCCTTTTCCGTCCCAGGACATTGGATCAGACTAACACTGAGCCTGCCAACAAAACACCAACACTTCCAAGGAGTTTTAGAAAACTTTTTCTCATGCCATTTAGCAGCTGCAGCACCAGAGGAAGCAGCACGAGATGTCCAACCAGCCACAGCACAAATTTGTGAGTCTTTGTCTTGTCCAATTCCAGTTCTCTGTTCCTCCCCCAAAAATGCCTCTTCCCTCCAAAAACCTGTATTTTGGGGCCTTGTCTGGTCAGTGGTGAGTCTTTCAGGTGTGTTCATGGCTGAAGGTGCTTGCATGCACTTGCACATGCAGTCGATCCCCCGATGAGGACCAGGGGTACCAGCTGCACACCCTTGTGCTCAGCTGCTGATGGAAACCAGCCCATCGTCCTTCCAGTCACTGCTGGACTTGATGGGCTCATTTCCATCACCAGCTTTGCTTGAAGATGTCACACTTGGGGGCAGCTGGAAGCCTCCCTTCTGACTGCAGCTCCAGACACAAGCATGTGGCCCTGGTTCCCTGTGGCACCAGGCAGAGCAGGGAGCAAGAGTGGCTCGAGCTCCGTCACCGAGTGTGGCCGGCAGCCTGCACTGAGAGGCTGAGTCATTATTTTATTAGCAGGGCCCACAATTACTTTAATGTGGGCTTAGGCTGCAAAACCAAAAACATACATAAAAGCATTTGGAATTACTTCATAAAATACTAAATCACGATATTAACCGACTGACCTTTGCTCTATGCAGACCTGCTAATTTTAGCAATTACAGCCAACAACTTGAACATATCAAGTGGGCAACTGTTTAACAATAATGACATCTGCTTGGGAAATCAAATTATGTCTAAACATCTTTAAATCCCCACTAGGGGATACCTGCTTTCTTTTTGCAACTGTTAGTCCCTGTTTAATAGGATTTTAAACTCACAGCTGGCTGCACGCTGTGGTGGCAGTGGCCCCTCTCCCTGGAGTGACAACAGGACAGACATCCCATTAAGCAGGGAGTGAGAGTCTCTCCTTGGACAGTGATGGAAGTGGTTTGGGTTTTGACAGCTTAATCTGATAGACGGGTGCATTAGCTGGATCCCTTTGCTCCCCCGTGCCCCTGCAGATATTGCTCCCCTGCGCAGCCCCCTAAGGTTACATGTGCTGGACACATCCAGGGCTGATCTCCACCGGCTGTTGCTTGGGAAGGATGGAACCTTGCTACCAAGGGCTTTGCAGCTTTCAGTTCTGTTTGTGGAGCAATTGACATGAGATTTCCTCCTGCACTGTCCTCAGACACAATCTAGTTTTATTTTCGGTGATGAGTTCTGTTTCTTCCCTCTCTTTTCTCCCTTCTCTCCTCCTGTATACCCAGCTACTTAAATCCCTTCCTGCTGTTCTCTGCTTCGCGGGTGAAACTCCAACACTGAGATCTGTTCTTCCCTATAATGGGAACCTCTAAAAGACAACAGCTCTGCAGTTGCTGTTGTAGCCATATTTCAGGCCTGTAGGTTTTTCCTGCCAAGAAAAGTGACGTTAGAAACAAATGGGACCAATGAGGAAGGGTGAACACAAGACCACCCAAATCTCCACTGAAATACACCAATGCAGACCAAGACCCTCCACCAGAAAATCAAGGTCCTTATTCAGCCCCCAGTTAGATTGCTGCAACACCCTGAGCTCTGCTGCTCTGGGAACAGACTCAGCTCCATGGTCCCACTCCTGATCCCTCAGCACCCTGGGCTGCAAGGCTGTTGTCAGATATTTGAATTAAGATACAAGAACAGAATATTTCCGCCTCTTCTCCTCCCTCCCTCTCTCTCCCTCCCCAGCCAGTCTGGCACTTCTCTGATGGAGCGTGCAGCAAAATCACAATCACATGTTTGCAGCAGTAGGAGGCCATTGGCATGGAAGTGGCTGTGATGTCACTACCAACATTTCCACCCTATCCCATTTCTCCAGAACAGTCTCCGTTTTTATGACCCCATCCTGAGATCTGCAGGAAATCAAATTGTCCTGATACTATTTTGAGCACTGGTGTCATGGCATCAATATATAACGATGTGGTGTCAAGCTGGAGAGGCTGGAGCACTCCGCTGCGGTGCTGCAGCCTGTTTGTTTTGTGCGGCTCACAGTCTGGATTGCAGCTCTGTGGATCCCGCGCTTGCTGTGCTGGGACCCTCAGAATGTGTGTGTGAGCCAAGGGGGCGAGCTGAGCAGGGCACACTGCAGGGCAGGCCTGGCTTCTGTCCATCAGCAGCTCCTGCGCCCTGTTGGAGGTTACCAAACCCTGGGGCACCACAGTACCAGGGGGCTGAGCAAGCACACAGGCACACGGCATGTGGTTTCTACGCCCTGGCACGCTGGATGCAAACCACCCTGGGGGCTGCATGCGAGGGGAGAGCACGATTGCAAGGCATTCATGAATGGCAAGGAGAGATCTGGGGAAAGACAGACACTGGCAAGGTGCCTAGGACATGTGTCCTGGGTTGGCCTAGGAGGGGTCAAAAGCTCAGAAGTGACCCATGCTGCAGAAAGTAATACAACTTCCTTCCTGGGAGAGAGAACCAATTACCAGGTAGTTTTGAGTATTGGTATATAGGCCAACCAATTAAAAATTCATCGAGAAAAAACACCCCTGTATAAGCAGAGGACTTTTTAGAGTCTTTCTCTTGGCCTTCCTGCTTTTCAGAGAGAAGCAGGTCCCTGCTTTCTCTCTCCAGTAAGACTGGGCCGAGCCAGCTTTGCAGAGCAAGGTCACCAGGACTCTTTGAGTGCTTCTGCCATCCAGCTCATATTTTTCAAATAGCCCGGCAGAGACCATGTGACCATCGCAAGGCTCGAGAGAGAGATTAACCCTCTCCATGCCTGGATGAAACTTGCAGCCATCTATCTTCCCCTGCACAGAGAGAGAAAAGAGTGAGGACACCTACAGAAATGCAGCATAGAGACTTTAAAGACAGTGAAGGAAGCAGAGCTGATGCCTGGAAGGAAGAGCATGAGAAGTGCTTCAATAATGAAGCTGAAAATTCTTTTGTGAAACCATGGTTGGGACTAAGTTAAATATTCCCTGTAATATATGAGAAAATAGTCCAAAGGGGGAATGTGCTGTTCTAACTGCAGCCAGTGAGCCAAGGCACCTGTGTAGAGATAAGTAGATGCTGAAGTAATTGCAGCCTGATGAGAAGCTTGAGCAGAGACAAGAGAAGAAGCTGTGACCTGTCCCTTGCCCTGGGGAATGCTGGAGAACTTGTGTTGCCAGGAGAACTTGTGTTGTAACAGAAGAAGGGGATTTTTTTTTTTCTGCTGCTGTAATAGAACTGTTCATCCTTAAAAGGGTACCCCATGGACTGTCATGACCCACTGTAGTAGCTGTGGGAAGGCTACTGGTGTGGGAGGGATCTTCTACAACAAGCAGATTTTTCTTCCCGGGCGACAATCTGACAATCTGACCAAAATGGGGAGAAACAGCACCCAGCAGCTACAAATGCTTGTCTGAACTAGGATTGCCATCTAAACAGAATGATTAACATGGGTTAGATACCCCTGTCTGTCAAACTGAGACTTAAACAGTGGTTTAGATCCCACTGTGCTCACAAAACCCTCCTCTGATGCTTCCCACCAAGACATGAACCCCTGGAGACTGGAACTCTCCCTTGTGCCTGTGCCTCACAGGGAAGAATCAGGTTCTGCAATATCTCTTGCCAACTAAACTCCTGTGGCATCCCTACCTGATTTATCTCCTGCACCCAAATCTTATCTTCTCCTCAAAGAGCATCAGATCTAACACGTGGCATACACTAAACACTCCTGAGCTGAGGTCTCCAACAGAAGAAACAACATCTTCAGCAAAATTTTATGTGTTGGACAAAGCTTATCCTGAAAGAACTTAAGAACCCACAGAGGCCCCTGCAGCAGAGCAGGAACAAGTACCAGTTTGACTAAAAATAAACAGTGGGAGAGATTGTGGTGGTGGCCCAGAGCTCCTAATGAGTAAGAAAATATGAATTGCTTCTCAGAAAGTGTAGTGGGAGCTTCTCTGTTATTTCTTTTAAAGTAAGGGACAGGACAATGCCATATCTTTAAAACTTTTGCAGAAGTGTACAGGTTTGAATCCTACATTAAGAGCAGCTCCTCCAGGAGAAACATTTTTATCAGGCTGTGTTATGAGAAGCTAGAGCCTCCTTATGAAGGCAGAAGAGAGCCTAGTGACAGAACATGAGTGTCTGAAAGCTGACACAGTGCATCCCAAGTGCTCATGTGTGCTTGCTCTCCACAGTACCAGAAAATACCATGCTACAACCCAAGAGAGGAAGGGGTTTTAACCCTTGAGGCACCTTGTTTCTGATTTTGCTTTCAAGCACATGGTGTGATGGTTGGGGTGTCCTGTGTAGAGCCAGGAGCTGGACTCAATGAGCCTGATGGGTCTCTTCCAACTCAATGTATTCTGTGATTCTCTGATAAAACTCCATTATCTCATGTGAATCTCACCAAGACCAAATATCTGCCTTTAGCCATAATTGCTAAACTCACTGCATCCACAGGAGTCAGTGCTGAAACCAGACAACTGCTTTGTAACCTCTTGTATGGGGAACACTAGTAACTGGAGATAGTGTCCAGCAGCCTTCCAGGCTGAGACAACATGTAAGGTCCCATGAAATTGCTGGGTCATTAGTCATCTTCTCCAGCTTTCATTTTCAAGCCCTCCTTTATCTTTGGCTACAATTAGCACTCAATTGCATTCACCTTTGGTTACCCTCCAAAAAGCACCAGGCAACAGAGCTCATGGACTTGAATACCACCCACTTCTGAAGCATTCAAGAAAGTTCTTTACTGTTTGACTTCAGTATCTGCTTTCCCATCTTTCATGGGGCTATGCCCTGTTACTCTTTTTGTGACTGGCAGAACTTTGTGCCCTTCCTTTCCCAGGCTCAGACCTTCCTGGTGCCACTACAGACAGCTCCTCACTTTCCCATGCCCTTGACCACTCAGCATCTTGGCTCAGTACTGCCATCCACCCTTTGCAGCTCCTCCGCTTCCTCACTTTATCCTGGATTCCTCTCATCTCCCTCCAATGCCTTCCAGGAGCTGCTTTCTTGCCTTCCTCTTGCTGCTTGCAAATTCTTTCCTTCCCACTTTGGACACTGCACTCCTGTAAACAAATAGTTGCTAGAACTGCTCAGTTAAGAACCTGGCCTCTTCCCACTACCCAAGGTATGAGGAAAACCCTCAATGGTACTTAAGCAGCTGCAGAATGAGGTCCAGCATCGTCAAGTGACTTGGCAAGGAGTGTCATCGGTGTTACAGAGACACACGTTCCAGCATGGTCAAAGTGAGGAGACCATGTGGGGTGATAACATTTTCTTAATCTAATTTTTTTATTTTATTATTCCTTCTCTTGTGGTCCCTTCTGTTCCCACAATGAACAGGTTTTTTTTTATTGCTGGGGTTAAAAAACATGGATTTGCATTACATCCTGGCTCCCGCTGTAATACTTCAGTCTTGTTTCTCTCTCGTCCCCTCTCCAGAACAACTGATGCTATCACAGCCTGATTTAATTTCAAAGACGGATTGTGATTTGGCAGTCAGGGAAAAAAAAAAGCCAAGTTAATCAAAAGTCACCATCTGCTGCGTTGCCATGGGGATATTCCTCCCCAATAAATGTGCTCTTTGCCAAAATCACAGATAACAGCACTATGAAGGGTGGGAGGTGGAGGGGGGGAATCAAAGAAAGAAGTTCCGACACTAGGAGGGAAAAATAAAAGAGAGAAACATGTGAGAAACAAGAGGCAGAGAAGAAGTGGGAAAGGAAGGAGCATGGACTACTGAGAAAAATGACAAATGGACCAACTAGGGACAAGGAGGAAAATTGAGAGACTAACAAGCAGCTGAGAGTGACAAAGTGATGGAGGGAGACAGACAACTGGAAAGGAGGAAAGAGGAGAGACACCTCGAGACACTCTGCCACATAATATACCTAAACAAAACAAGCAGAGATAAGAGAATAGCCCTCAAAGCCTTGTCTCAGGGGAAGGGGAGAAAACTGAAGCATCAGTGAGAATTCTCAGGGATGCTGGTTGGAGCACCAGAAGAGATCTTACCTTTATTCACACTGCAAAAATAAATCTCTGGATGAGATGAATGTAATCATGTGGGCATGACCAGGGTCAGGTCCCTGGAGTTTCAGCAGCCTGGATGCCGTCAGGGCCCTGTGGTGAGCTGGAAAGGGTTGTCGAGCTGCAACACAGCACCAGGACCTGGTGGGATAAGATACAAACGATCTGGAAATTAATGTCTTCAAGCATCTTGAGATGGCAGAGAGATGGGGGCTGGTCACTCAACAGCTGCTCTTGCTTTTCGTTTCCCCTTGTGATACAGGGTAGCAATTTGGGATATGGAATATAAGGGCAAAGAGTGCATCTGTGCAAGGGGACATTGCTGTCCCCAGTGCTCAGAGGGGAGCAGCCAGGTTCCTGCAGCACTGTGCACCCCAGGCACAGGCACTGTGCAAGGAAGTTGCCCAAAGCAAAATGGGGTCACCTAACATGAAATGAGTAAAAGCTGTCAAATTTTAGGTCACAATGTGTTGGCTGCCCCCGGACGCTGCTTAGAGTGTTCTTGTGTGTGTTGAGTGCCCCTATTAACCCCAGCAGCTAGTGGAGATACGGGAGGCATCACACCCTCCTCTCCAGCCCTAGTAGGAGCCAAGCAAAGGGCTTACTTAGCACCCAGGCTGGTAGGATGGGATGAATTATTCACAACAGAGGCACCACCAGCCTTTTTCTTCCTCCTTCCCTGTTGGGGAATAATCCCAGAATAGATCACAGGTTGTATGAATTCTTCACTCAAAAAATAAGTGAATGACTTCTGCATGAACTTGGTTTGCAATTCAGCACTAGCACTGATAAGAAATGGTTGCTGCACAATGACTGGAGGAGCACAACACTAGGTTGCCCACATCCAGCAGTCAAAAATGTGGATCAGCTCTTCACTCTAACCTTTGCTCCCACCTCCTCCCCCACTAAGAGGTGCTGTAAAAATCAGAAGTCTTAAAACACAGTGTTGGATGACTTTTTCTGTATAATCATTTCAGGACACTGGAGTCACACTTCCACCCTTCTCTGCTCAACTGCATAAATGTTTTGTTTTAAAGAAAAGCTAAAGCGCCTCCCATCACACACCTCTGGGAATTGGGGTTTAGAAGTGTGCACTAGGTATGTCCCACAAGAGCATTAATGCAACTTAACCTATGTACATGGGAAGAGTGAATAAATTTAAGAATTACAAAGGAAGGTATTGAGTAACATTTTTCAGAGTAACTTTAGTGAAGACGGAAGGCATTGGGACCTCTGCACTCAGATGGCCTCACCTGTGCAAATGGAGCCAGATGGGCTGTCACAGCAGCAGTGTCTGTATTCCACATCCCATCCTCCCCTCGTAATACTAACTCAAGGCTCTCAAAAGATGTCTCCCGAGCCAGGCAATGTCTAGGGAAGCAGAGATGGCCATGGAAGTAATGGGGCTCTTCCAGACCCAGCAGCTTCTCTCTCTTGGCACAGTGGAACTCACCTCTGGCTGGAGCTGAGAAAAGGTCCAACAGGTTGTCTAAAATCCTCTTCATCCCCTGTAGATGCAGGATGGTGCCCTTAGGGAGCCCTGTGGGGCTTCTCTGTCATGCCTCCCCCTTTCCTCTCACTGGTCTGTTACAACATTTTACAGTGATGGAAGAAAGGTAGTTTCAGCAAGTCAAGGGACAAAAATAGGAAACGATGTAGATTTCTTTAAAATTAGAGAATTTTGTTAAACAAAACCTTTTCCTATGCAGTCACCCTATTGCTACTACCAGTTTTCTCTCCCCATTCCCCCCCCACCCCATTAAACAGAAAATTATACTTATCAAAGAAAAGAAGGTAAAGAGAGATCTGAAAGACTGTGAGAAATCTTTAATTATTAGTATAGTGGCATGAAAAGCTGTTGATCCCCTTAGAAACATACATGGCCAATTATCAAAAAATATAAGAGATGCAGAAAGAAAGGTTTGTCTAATAACTATGAATCACAGGGCCATTTAGAACATCAGTGTTAAAGCATTAGAGTTAAATGGAAAAGTAAAAAAGGGCTGATGGTTTTAACTATTTCACAGGAGGACAAGAGGTTGATACTGATAAGACAAGCAGTATAGTGAAGTTAATTATCTGTGGCCCTTGGTGCACAAAGCTTTTCGAGCTGGTGATTAATAGAGATAAACCATTCAAACTTCACATTTCTAAGGTGAATGAAGATGGCAGAGGAGCTGCACAGCCCCAGCATACTAACAGCATACTCAGAGCATACTAACAGCACACTATCTCCTCTGACAGTGACGGGCTGGCTGCTGCAGGGGGCACTGGGTGGGTTTATCAAACCTGATCTGCTTCCCTTCCTCTAACGGCAGGGAGGTTTGGGAAATATGGAGATGGGGTGGCCACATATCCCCAGTGCCTCTGGGTGTTGCTTCATTGGAGATGGCTGGGGCAGCTTCCCTTTAACTAATACAAATAATCTTTACAAATACTCCAGTGTTACCTCTCTGACTGTAACACAGTCTGGGGGATGTTTACATGCAAATATTTAATGCCATGCACTGCATTTGCTCTTCATCCAGTGCCTACTTGCTGCTGGGTATGTGCAGAGGACCCTGCAGCCTCATCCCACCCTTTAGCTCAGGCAGAAGTATTGCAGCCTCCCTAGACCAGTGTCAGTGGAGCAGGCAGGACTTGGAAGCTTGAAGGAAGCATGAGTCCTAGATAGTCCAGGAGTTCTGCAGCGTACCTGCATGGAGGATAGGAATAAATTAAGTCATCTGGCACTTTGGTGAGAACTGAGAAAAAAAGATGCAAAGGCTGACTCAGCCCTTGGTCTTTCCGAAACAGATAAATCAGGCACCAGGGGGTTTATCATGCTTGAGTCTGGCAGATAACACCTAAAAACTGGAGAGCCTGGATGGAAAATCAGGAGAGATAGATCTTGATCTTACAAGATTTCTAGCCACATCTCCAAACCAAAGCAGTTTAGACATGCTCCCAAGACAGTCCTAACCCCTAAACTCTGGGATTTGGGTAAAATATTTCTCCAAATCTCCTGGAACTGAAAAGTTCCCAGAAGATTTCTGATACTTCCTGCTGTACCTCCCTAGAAGCTGCAAGGACTGTTTTTCTTCTTCTGATACTTCAGTGTTTCTATCTAGAGACCAGTTAGAACAATGAAGTTCAGAGACAGCAGCAAAAATGGATCAGGAAAAATGAACTTCATTTCTAAGCTTCACAAACTACTTGGTGCATAGGTTTCCAGTTCAATTTGAATTTTAGGATGACTTTGAGCTTGGCTGTTAAGTGGTTGGTTGGCTGTTATTTTCTCCAAAGTGGTTCCCTTGTCCTTGATAAGTTTGGAAAAGCATCTAAACTTCAGCATCTGCAAACAAAAGAATCTTATATATTTGGCCAAACTAAATTGAATAAATTTTGTGTTTGTTAATTGCATCCAGGCCAACCTTGTGCTGGGCCAAGTTTCAGCCCAGTGGGATTTGCACATGGCCTGGATACAAGCTATTGTAAAAGGGGAACCCTGAAGGAAAAGCTGACAGATGGTGATTCTGAAAATGTTTGCCAGAGTCAGCCTTTGTGACACAGAAACCCCATAGCCAAGGGGGTCCCTGAGTTAGAGAGATGGTTCTGAAATATGTGGAAGGCCGGGGGAGTTTGTTGGTACTGGAGAAATGTGACTGGGCCTCTTCTCATTGCTTGCCAAGCCCATTTCCCTTAGAACCCCTTCTCTGTCTGGTTATTTGGATAAAATAGAAATTGGATCAATGCTGCACCTGGTTTTCCAAGTACATGTTCCAAACCCACTCTTATTTCCATGCTATAAAATAGGACCAAGATGGACATAGTTTATCCAAACTGCATGGAAACCCTCCTCAGCCAGTACCACGAGCAGAGTTACAGTCTGGCTTGTGCATCAGCTTTTTGGTAATGGAATCAACACCAAAACTCTGTGGTCCATCTCCCCATTAGAACCACTTTCTTCTAACTAAATGGTGCATCAAAAGTCTGGATGAGGAAAGGTCCCATCCAGCACACATAAGCAATTCACAAGGAAAAATTTCTCCTTGTGATTTCCTTGTCAACACTGCAGATTCAGAAGTTTCCAGGCAAGGAAGATAAGACCCAAAAATAAATTTCCAAGTTGGCTCCATTCATAACAACAGCATTCTAAGACACCAACATCTTTCCCAAAGTGCTCTGCAGCAAACATCAAGTTTTGCAGTTAAGATTCACTCTTGGAAACAACAGGTCTCTGCCTTCCCTTGCTCATCATCATCAGAGTCAAGTTTCAGCGGCTGCCAAATGAATGGGTTTCAGTAGCTACGTGCAAAGCAGTGGGAGAGGAGTTAAACTGGGATACGGTGCTGTGAGTCATCTCTGCCCGATAACTCCCGGTCGGGGATGAGGAGCTGGAGGTACCTGGACTGCAAAGCCCAGCTTCACGAAGAGCCTGGACACACGGGGGAGAGGGGAGCTGGCTCCAGGGTGGCAGCACCGGCTCCCGGAGAGGTTACAAAGCCCTCGCAATCAAGTTCAAATTACGTATCAGACACACACTTCCACAAACAGACTCCAGACACCAGCTGCTTATTTTTAGACTGGAAAAGCCTTTTCCTACCAACACAGGTGGTGAGGCTGGAGCATGCAGAGCCAGCAGCCCTGTGCCCCATCCCTGAAGAGGCAGTGCCAACAAACCTCCAAGCACTCTCTGTCATTTCTTTGCACTTTCATGGTAGAAAAGGATGAGAGACATTTTCTGAATTGCAGCGGAGGGGACCACGAGAAGCTCTCCTGACATCTAGCACAGCGTGTGCACAGCCCCAGCATGCCTTGCCTGCTGTAGTGACCAGCCTTGAGCTCTCTGCTGAGTCCCAATATTCAGCAATACTCATTCAGAAACTTAAAGAAAACTATCTAACATCTTGGGAATTGCTTGTGCTTCCTTCTAAAAAACCTTCAGCTTTTCTGCATTGCATTCCTCATCACTATAGCTGTAACCAAACTAGTTCACAAGTCCTGACATCCTGCTGGCTCCTTCAGCAACTGGACAAATAATTTGGATCAAATTATTTATTTCATGAATTCTGCTTTCTCTCTGTGAACAGCAAGTAGAGTCTGCAATTGTTTTGGAATAATTTTTTTAATTTTCTGCAACTAATTTTCATTACTTGCATCACTCATTGCAGCATTTGTCATCTGAAAACTGAAATTTAAATCCTTCATCTGGCTCCTAGCAAACATACTTGTCACATGCCTATTTAGATGGTCAAAAAATTTAGGAAAACAAACTAAAAAGAGTTTAAAGCTGCCCCTCACCCCCTGACATTCTCTGCCATTAGCCTGTTTTATCTGTTGCCAGTCATATTCATATACATTTATATGCATGTGTATGCCAGGTTATTAATGGAAATTCAATACAAATAGGAAACAAGCAGAGCAAATACTTTTACCAAAACTCCATGTGAAATACCTGCTCTATGAAAATGCACATTCTTTCTCTTACATCTGGGCAATTGTAGATGGAAAATGCAAGAAACAAGATCTTATCTAAGAGATACCCTTTACAGGGATGGGAAAGCAAAGTTCACAAAGTATTTCAGACATGAAGATAAACATTTTCAGAAAAAGAAACCAAATGAAAAGAGAAATGGGCTATTCAAATCTCTAAATTTAAACAAGAGACGGCATTAAACAAGAAAACCAATTTTCCTGTCTCAGGGGAACTCACGTTTTTGAACTCCGACTGCAACACAAGGCTCCGCAGAGCCCTTTGGCTCCTGCCCTCTTACAAGATCCTACAAAAGACCGTATTTTTCTAAAAATCAGTATGAATTCACAGGGAGTAAGGAGGTATTTCTCCACAAAAACAAAACAAAAAACAAAACACCAACAACAGCAGCAACAACAACAAAACACCAAAAAACAAACAAGAAAAACACACAAAAAACCCAAGGCTGCTTCTAGAAGCTTACATTTTATTTAATGCTCTTTCTGCACAAGATATTCCTTCTGGAGCCTTTGACAAGGAAGGGTGTGTGCAGCCCTGCAGTGATGGTCACTGCTGTGCCCAGGCTGCACATTTGGGGTTTGCACCCACAGGGTGGGGCCTCAGCAGGGCATAGGGCTTAGCAGCAGCTTACACATGGCTGGCACTGCAAGGACAGGGGACTCTGAAGGAGCTCAGCTTTACTAGGAACAGTTGTTTCTGCATGGATATTGAAAAATAATGCCTTAAAATTTGGGACATATATCCAGGCCAGAGTATTTTTTTTCCTGTTGAGCAAGAATAACTTTATGGTAGGATTTTAGCAAAGCAGTAATGCAAGAGTGTAGCAAGAGCCAGGCCAAGTGTCCGTCAGAGCCATTCTGCTCCAAATACCAGCAAGATTTTTATGGAGGGTAACACAAACACTCCAAAAAATTCCAGTGTGGCAAGTTTGCTCCCATCTACCTTAAAGCCTAGTTATGCCCTTCAGGCAGGACACAGCTCAGGAACAAACTCTTACCTCACCTATCACTTTTTGGTGGACTTGACTCGATCACAGTATTGCAAAGGTCATTTATTAACTCTTCTCCCTGTGTTACACCTCCTGACCTAAATCTTTTCACTGTTATGGCTGATGGCACTCCCAAAGCAACCATGAAAAATATCACAGTTGCTTGTGCCGTCCCATTATGGGAATGTCTTGTTCTTCCGTGGCCGTACATGGGGAGGAAATGATATAACACAGTGGTGACATCTCAGGGAAGATAAAGTGTTGCTCAAAGTAAAACCAGGCTGCTTCAGGTTTCTGCTCCGTGTCTCCCTTGCCAGCCATTTGTCAGGAATTTCTGCATGGTCTTTAGTTGCTGTTGACTCACCTTCTCTCCTTTGCTTTTAATCACTCTTCAAATAGCACAGGAGAGGTGAAGCTCTGCTCACTTCCTTGGTTAGGAAATCAAATGTTTGGAAAACACAGGGTGCATCTTCCTCCCGCAAGCCACAGCTTATGCATCCTCCTTACTGGGATTGCAGAAGAGTCTTCATCCCCCCTCTCTCCCATCTCATTTTTCTAATGACTCATTTATGGTAATGCAGCAGGGGCTTTCCAGTTTTTCAAAGCAGAATAATCCTGAAGTACTAAGGCAGTCTGGAGAAATCCTTCCCAAGCATGTTTTTGTTACAATAAAAGCCCTTAACTCAGAGGAAAGACCTGGGCACCCAAAGGGCAGATTCTGAGCACCCTGACTCAGCCAACACCAATAAGCTGTGTAGTTTCCCAGTACCCTTCAGGATGAAAGGCTTTCAAAGAACAATTCATAGATGTTTTTGGAAGTTATGGAAGTCTGTAACTTAGCAACAGGAAGACATGCAAAAGGTCTATTCCGTCATGAAGTCTCTGCTATGGAATCTTTTTTTTGAGTTGTATTTCAGTACAACTGGTGATGATAACTAACTACAAAACCGTAATAAATTTGCTGAATGACATTTTGTTTTGTTTTGCTTTATTTTTTTTTTTCACCAAGGAGCCACATAGCCATATGTTCAACTCCACTCCTTTTTGCATAAGTTAGGCACGTACTTGGCGTCTCCAGATTCTCGGTCTGAATTCAGACATGACAAAATACAAATGTACATGTAGCTGCACAAATGGGTAAGTGGCTGCTGGAAAAAAGGAACGTGGACATCAAACAGATTATACAGTTACATGGCAAATGCTGGGAGATATTCTGGTGAATTTTTCGTACAAAGAAATAGGAATCTTAGTCACAACTTACTGGGATATATTAATAAATAAAGTTTAAGAAAGGGAGACTTTTAAAGCAGCAACTCTAACATTTTTCTGACATAGGTGAGATTGACGATTATTTGAGGCAGGTTGTAAAACACATAGCTTGGAAAGACGGGGATCACAGCATGAATGATTTGCAATGTTGGGTTTCAGATTATAATAGAGATTCACTTAACCATGAAGGATTATGGAGGGATATGATGGGATCACCTCAAACTGCAATGATTATCTGCTTAATCATTTCTGAAGCACCTAAAGGCAAATTACTCTTTGCTTCAGGTCTTCATTTTCTGAGATGAAATTAGAATCATCAGACTTCTTTTGCTTCACGATACTGTTTCTGTTGCCAAAACTTAAAGTATATGTCCAGGCTGTAATAAAGCCAATTTGGTTCTTGCTATAACAGCATGAACTTGAATTGAGTTTAAAAAAAAAAGATGAATTTTATCGTACTTACTTAGAACCAACAACTACTCTCTCTCTCTCTCATGTGCTCATAATTACTATTTTTACCTATATGTGTACATTCATTACATGAACATACATATGTATACAAGTATAACATCGTCTTCATGCTCAAACCAAGTAGGCAGCTCATTGAATTCAAATAGTTTCTGCTTGCAAAGTTCTCCCATAAAATCCAACAATACATTTCAGAATAAGAGTAAAAAGGAGAGACAAAAGAGAGAGAAAGAAAACAGCACTGTTGAATGTATATGGAGCCTGGACTACTTCATTTCTCTGTGTTGAAACTAATTTGTTGCATTATGTTTCTATCTCTTGCATGTCCACATTGCCACAAGCTCTTATTTTCACAAAACAGACCCATCATTCTTTCCCACAGGATGAAAACATGGCTAAATACTTGCTGTAAAAAAACCATTATGTGATGTGCTAGCCAAATGATACACTAATACTCCGACGTAAGTGCTTTTTTGGCAACTACTCAAAGGAGCGAAAATTACATCGTTTTCAACCCCAGTGATGATAAGATTACACAAAAGAAAGCAAAATATACAAAATGGGTTGATGATAAATATTGTACAATAAATGGAGAATAAGCCGGTTTTCTTGCTGTCACACTCTTTGCAGTTTTCTGCAATTTTTCCATCACTTGCGGCAGCCCTACCAATTATTTCCATTGTATTGGGTGTCCCCCGAAAAAAAAAACCTGACAAAAGTAAGGATTTGAAAGATTTCTTTTCAGGAACTTCCTCCACCAACTATTTCCTCCTTTTCAAATGGGGCTTTCGGAGAGGAAGTGATGGCCAGCAGTAACATTCCCCATGGGAGGGACCCATCTTCCCTTCACATGTGGAGAAGCAAGAATATCCTCTTATGAGGCAGAGCTGGAAGAGAAATCATCCTTTCATCAGCAGTGTATTCTGACCAGATAGGTGTCTGGTGCCGTGTCCATGATGGTGCCTTCTGAGGCGTCGTTGCCAGTTGGCTTCAAGCCCCACATTGCAGAAGGACAATCAAGAGCCCATTGGTTTACCCTCTACCCTACTTATTTCTGTTGGAAACAAATCAAGACATTAACAACCAAATAAAAAAAAGCAACCCTTGATCTTCACTCAGATCCTCCACCATAAAAAGATTTTCTTACATCCTCAGTGAGGTACTCAAATAGTTCTCCTTGTTGCTAGCAGACACAGAGTTGGTGGAAGTGTTTCTTGCAGCCTTTCACCTTTTTTTACGCCCAAGTTTGCAAACCAAATTTCCTGCATTCTGAGTATTCCTTTGCTCCTTATGAGTGTTTACTAGGTAGATAGAAGGAACTAAATGCCAAGGTTGCACAGGAGCTGTGTGCTTTGAATAGAGTTTGTTGTATTTAGGTACGTAAATCACAGCTGAGCTCCCTAGGCGAGTTTTTAAACAGAGGGGAAAAAATAAAGGAGTACAGTTAGGACAAAGCATGGACTCAGTGGATGGGAGAGCAGGAAGGCTGCAGCAAAGAAGCCATCACCTCCCTTGTCATTCTCATTTGATGCAGTGTGTTTACTGCAATCTCCAAATGTCCAGTATCCTACAGGAGGAGCAGCCAGTGGACCAAGCAGTGCCTCTGCCTCCAGCACCTTGGCATCTGATGGCACACACCACACTCCCAGAAAGTATCCAGATCACTGGGGAGGTCTGAGCACCCGCTGCTGTCCTGGGCTGCACGATGCAGCCATGCAGCCGCCACATGTGGCCAAGAGCTGAGCAGAGCTCCTGGGCAGCCAGATGAAAAGCAAGTGCTCACTGGCAGCCCAGCAGAACATCCCTTGTGCACAGATGTTGGGAAAGGCAGGCTCAGGGGAGGCACAGAGCAGGGAAGCATCCCCGAGCTGTGGTACCACCAGGAACATGTGCAAAGGCCATTTAGCGGAAGTCAGATGCCTATTTATCGCTTTCAGAGGGAGACGAAATCTGCTGTTAGTGCTCACAGGATCAAATGGTTAAATTAGAGGCAGAAAAGATTGCCATTCAGACTAATAGCATTTACACTCTCAAATCAAGTTATGTGGATGCATTATAGGGAGTTCACATTGAGACGAGCCAATTACCCCATTAGCACTAATAGGAATTGCACTACGGCATCATGTGAGAAGACACATGCAAAAAGATCACAGCTTTCCTTCACTTATGCAGGATTGTTTTGCTGAAACAACTGATGGATCTCTCCCCCCTAAACATGGGCCAGGGTTCAGATGTTAAGTGTTGGCGTCATCCAGCTCCTTCGTTCATAAAGCTGGGAAGAATCTTCTTCCCGGAGAGCAGTTAAAAGGAGGGCTTACTTCTTCTGTACCTGTTGTCACCTCTGTTAATACACAACAAGGGCATAAACACAAGTCCTTCTGCTGCTAAGGAAGTTGCATCCAAGGATGTGCCATTTATCTGTGGTTCCTTCTGACTCTCTGAAGCTGTTTGCTGGCTTTGTCTCCAGTTGCTGCTGTTTATCACCATCTCTTCACTGGTGAGTGCCCAGCAACACATTTATTCCCTCTGCAGTGCATGGAGGCATCTTAAACACATACCTGGAACCCTAATGACGGTTCTGAAATGGAGAAAAGGCAGCAAAATTAAATGCGACTGGCACATTACCACACTTGTTTTAAATTGATATTTAATTAAAAAGTTAATTATTAATTAAGTTTATCAATTGCACATCAGTTGTTCAATAGAAAAGGGCTCATTCATTTAATTATCTGCGTGCAACCGATAGTATATGCTTTTTAGTCAGGCAAGGTTATCTCTGCATCTGTTCTAATTTAGATCAGTTTAGCTTCTAATCTATTGAGAGTGCTTCCTTTTGCAAGCTTTTGATTTGATCTTTAAATGTTTACTCACAGAACTATTAGGTTTTAGAAGCTGATCAAATAAAGGGAAGAGCTACTCGGAGTTGCGTTGAGCTTACCAAAGGGCTGTGGTGGAGCTTTCTTGCAAAGACCTGCTCGGGCTTTGCTTTAACAATGTGCCTGCTGTAAAAGTTTCAAAAAAGATAAACATCCACCCTGAAAGTATGTTAATAGCCCAAACAATGGGGAATCTTCAAAGGGCAAGAGAGGCCTGAGAGCAGAATACAGCGACAGACGGCCACCACTGCCTGGGGAACCTCCTCATGGCTCCTGCTCAGAGAGGACTGCAGGGCACAGACTATGGTGAGGGCTGTACAGAGGTTCCAGCTTCAGCCCAGGGTGCCAGGGAAACACCAGTGTTCCTACAAGGAACTAGGGCTCCAGCTTTCCCTTCCCTTCAAAGTTATTCCTAGGTGCAAAACAAAAGCTTTTTACAGAGGATTTTTGGATGCCACATAGTAAACCTTGTAATAAACTCCTCCAGTACTTGGATAGCATAACAGAGAAAGATGCCTCATGGAGGCTGTGACTCCAATAGTGTATTCTAATAAATTATCTTCTATTTATTTTAACTGTAAATCTCAGTCCTTTTCAGTCTCCAATAAAAGTAGCATTCAGTGCATATATTAAAAATACTAAAGACTCCTGGTACATTAGTACAGTATTGGGGACTAGACCTGCCTGGTGCTGAGGATGCTGAATAAAAGTTAAATAAAAATGAAGTTAAATAAAAATAAAGTGCTGAATAAAGTTAATAAAAAACTGAGGGTAACCAGACCTGTGAGCATTCTAGGAAGCAATAGATGGGTGCTGTGTAAATAATTAGAAACAGCTCAAGCTTTCCGGCTTCAGCCCCAAAATGTGCTGCAGCTCTTGCATATCCCTACATGATTCTCATATCCATGGCAGGATAGATGGTTTTCCATAGGCAACCACCATAGCACAGTCCCTACCCCAGGAGTTCAACTCAAATCATGAATGTGTGACAAAAAATGCAGCAAACTACAGAGCGTAAGGCAAGGAAAAGGTGAAAGAAAAAGATGCTACGGAACAGAGAGTGGATGGACTGCCTTGAGGGGGCATTGCTGAAACAGATGTGTCTTTTCAGGGCTTTGTTAATCAAGAAAAGGAAATGTATCACAACAAGTAAATTGCTGCAGCACAGAGGTTCATATAATTCAGGTGAATACCCAGAGTCTGCAGCTTGTATTTGATCTGAAGACAACAAGCCCAGGGCTGTCTCCCATCTCCTGAATGAAAAGCACTAAGGGGAGAGGGCTTTTAAAATGAAGGTAATTTACAATGCAATATTGCCGGGGGTGGTGGTGCTGGTTTGTTTGTACAACTGGAAAGATGATAAAAAAAATCTCCATGAATAGAAACTGTGTATTTATAGATGGGTGCCTCTTTGCCAAAACTGCATGCAATGTGCATTCATCTTCACTAGATATGCAAGTGGCAGGACTTTTTCAAGCAACAGTGTTTATAGAAAATGACTGTTTTGAAGCTTTACACACTAGAATTTGAGGAAACTTAAAATTTACATTTACAAACATCATCAGTCACCCTATCTGAAAAATCAGAACAGAGGAATCTGGCTTAACTACTATAGATGGGCAGCAAACAGCAATCAGTTTCTCTAGAGATTTGCTAATATGGGTTAAAAAAAGAAATGTAGCATGCGTCAGCTCACAGATACTCTGAAAAAAAAAAAGCTGAACATATGAAAGCACTGATTTTTGAGGAATTATTTACACCAGTGCTCTTTCTTGAACAGGGGACAAAACTGGCAAATTTCCTCTCTGTTGTATCACTCCATTTGATGTAGCATTGAGCCACAGGATGCTCCTTGCCCTCCAGTGACTGGACTAAGGTGAAAATAAAGAACTTCCACATTATCACAAGCTATCAACAAAAGTGCCATATAAGCCAGCAACTCTGAGAGATGTGGGTCAGGGGAAAAACAAAGCCAGTTTGTTTGTTCTTTAAGGTGCCACTGCACAACAAGATGGCTGATAAAGTGAGAGTTTTTTTGACTGGAGCTTTTCCACAGCTGGGGAGCACTGGAGAGCCCTTTGCCTCCCCCTTGACCCATCCTCTGCTTAGGATCCTTTGCTGTATGATAAGGAGTGAATTAACACTGCAACTGTTTCCTAATAGGGGTGCTAATTTAGTCTGTCATCCCCAGCTGACCAGCTTTTCTCACAAAGCCTGTAAGAATTTAATATGTCTGAGCTCTTTAGGCTTTGTGGCCAAGTGATTTTGAAGAAGTCACTTGGGGAGGGATTGAGAGATGCTGGCCTGATGTAGGATGTCACACCATTTGTCTTTGAATTCTTGCATTGGAAAAAACACCTTGGATAATTTAAACAATTTCTGTGCCTATTGAGCAGTTGGACTTTTAGGATGAGACCATTTCTTTATAAGTTATGCGAAACCAATAAACACCTTCCTTACATCACCTGTAGCTGCAGAATTTAGTTAAAAAGAACTAGATTCCTCTAAACTTATGGCTCAAGAGGGTCAATGCTTGCCTGAGTGTTAAGTTTGTCTTTCTGCCCCAAAGGATGAACCTCTCCAGCTGTCAGCAAGCAGTAAGCAAGCCATCAATCAAGGAAGAGCCAAGTCTTCACACAACACTTTGATTAAACCCTTGGTTTAAAAGCTGAATCTCCTGTGTCCTTCTGTAGTCCTGGGCTCCACTGGCAAACAAATGCAGAAATGCCGCTGGGGAAAGCATGTTTGTGTGAGATTTCCAACCCAATTTTGCAGACTCAGATGTTAGGCAGTTTAGATAAGGGGATGATTAGAGGTCTAAGCCTAAGGTTTGAAATACCCAGACTTCCTGGAACCACTGGTGCAAATCCCAGCAGGGCTGACTCAGCCTCCACCTCTTGATTAAGATAAAGTGAGCTCCATGCACAAGTGTGACTTGTGAGGCTCCACCAGCCAAGACCCCACTGGGGCGGAGATAATGATGGTGTCAACAGTGTAGAAGGGGATTCCTTATGTGGCAGAGGCAAAGTGCCCTGGGTCTGTCCCTACCACAGCTCCTGCTGGTGCTCTACCACAAGTGATTTATGAATCCTAGACTTTTCTAGAATTTCACTCCTGCATGTCTTGGTGCGTATGTCCAGAGTCTTGCAGTTCTTCTGGCAAAACTATGGTCCTTCTTATTTTTCTGTTGCGCTACCTATTGACGCCTTCAGAGGAGCTCAGATCAGCACAGTCTGTGACTTGCTCGGAGAAAAGCCCTACAGAATCATATTGCATTGCTTTTCTATCAGTCAGTGCTGTGATCCAATAATTTTTATTTCAGAAAATAAACCAAACCCCCAAATCTCTGGTATGATGTTCACACAAACATTTAGTTTGCCGAATGCAACTATGCAAAACTTATCAGCAAAAACCTTTTAATAAGCAATCAGAACGAATAGATTTATCCTTTCTTTTCCTTTCAGCTGCTGGACAATTAGCCAATACGACAAAAAATTCTAGTGTGCATTTCCTCTTTGAAGTTATTCATATTACTCTCCTTTAATAATTCACAGAGTACTTGCAATTTATTCTTTTATGCCATGTTCTGAAAATTAAGTCATCTGATCGGGGGCTCATCAAGAAAAAAGATAAAGAAAATCACACAATTTCTGTAACCATCAAACACAGAATTGATGACTGATTTCACAACGGAGCATATAATTTGAAATGCACTTTAGGAAGGTATTGAAACAGCAGAGCTAATTAAACCTTTCCTTTCCACTAGCATTCACCTCATTACAGTTCAGACATTCACAGGGCAGCAAATCTGCACAGGACACACATACTTGAATATTCTCAAGTAAAACTGCAAAAATGACAGAATCAGATGCAAATTTTGTCATTCCTCCTCCCATACCAAGACCAACAGATTGACACATTGACCATACCAGGTAATAGGTACTCAGTTCAATTACTCAGCTCAACATAAAAACAGCAGTAAGAAAATTTTAACCCATCCTCACTCTAGCTCCTGTTTTCACTCTGGCTAACTGGATGATGACTCCATCAGCACCTTCATTCCCAAAATGTTCTTCAAGAGAGGCAGGAGATAAAGTTATCATTCATGGTTCTTTAAGCCACAAGAAGCATCTCCAGACTGCCATCCATCCAATCATACAAGTAAATTCAAAACAAACAGGTGACTTCATGGGAGGTGAAAATATGGACCCTGTTTTCCTGAACTTCTTTTTCCCATGGTTGAATTATCCTGTCTTCAAAGGTAGAACTCTCATGGAAACATCTCCAGTGCCTGCAGCCACAATGGCTGCAAGAAAATACCTTACTGTTCTTTTCCTCTTTCTCATGTATTTTGATGCTAATTATACTGCTTCTGCATGTGCAAAAGCTTTCCTTTTGGTTGAAATAATGGTTTGGTTGCCTTTTCTCCTCCTAGTGTTTTATTTTCATGAAACAGGAACACATCATTTTTGAGACCTCTAGCCTCCTGCCATCTTTCACTGAACCTTGCACATAGGCTCCAGTGTTACTGAGGGAAGGAGTGAAACATATTTCTTTTAAGCCAAGGCTAAAAATTACCCCAGAAGACATGCATGCACACAAGAAAAACTAAATTACTTTGTGGAATCCTTGGTTTTCCAAATAAAAGTGTCTACCTTCTGGTTTTTAATACAATGCAGACAGCATTTTCACTCTGCTTTGGTCTGACTTAAACTCCCTTCGAGTAGTGTCTTTGACTTTCTATTTGCTTTTAAACTGCCCTATGTGCCCAGCAGCTCCAAATATAAAATAATCTCTAGAGCTGCAAGGAGAAAAGCCTCCACGAAGACATGCCTGAATTTTGTAATGAAGTTGTCTCCCTGTTGAGATATCCTGGTGCAGAAAAACTTCCTCAACAGGGTTTCACTAGCACAAATACTTACTTTTTGTCATTTCATGTTAGAATACACATGAAGACTGCATCTGCGCTTGGGTAAGCATCCACATCAGAGCAGCTCTGTAAGTGAAATTCCCACTCAGAAAACAGAAAGAGTGATTTTTCTTGACCCATCCCAGTTCGGCAATAAAATTCAAATGCGGCAAACCAGACCATCCAGGCTTTTTATTTTTCCTTTCTTTCTTTTCTCAATCCTTCACCCCTCCTTTTTTTTCCAAAGCAACAAACATTTTGTTGAATTGTTCTAAATAATGACAACATTTGAAACCACTTCAGTCTATTTAAGATCTCAAGGGGAAAATTTGGTGAATAAATGACTCAGGATAAATCAAACCATTTTGTTCTAATAACAGTGTCTCTCATTCTTCTTATCTCAATTGCTCTCCCTGCTTCTATGTGCTTACAACTCTTGGGCATCACCCTTTGCTCTGAAGTCTCCACTGCACTTGTCTCCAGCTTTGCAGGGGTCTTCATCCCACCTCCTCTCATCGAGCTCTCAGATTTCTCACCTTCCACTGCAAATCTTTTCTCCATGCAGTTTCCAGCCTCCAGCCACCTGCCCCACTCATCTGCCAGTACCTCCTCTCCCTCCCTGCCCATCGAGACTGCTGCACAGCTCTCTCTGTTGTTGGTCTGGCTGCTCTTCTCCCCTAAATCACACAGGCACAACCCCACCTGGACCAGACTCTGTTACCTTGCTATATCTCATTGCAAAACAGAGCCAACGCCCTCCGCTTCTCCCCTCTCTCCCCTGCACGGCAATCCCCTCTCCGTGCTGCTGTTCACCGTTTGACACATTAGCTGCAAAGCTGACATCGTCCTTTCCCACAGCTTTTGGGAACGGATTGCATGGGAAGCACCGCATGGCACCGAGCTGCCGCCCGTGCCCGGGGTGTGTGGCAGAGCCAGGAGAGGTCGGGCTGCTGGCCTGACCTCCTGAGCCCATCTGCTTCCACGCAAGGGAAGACTTACACTCTAAACATGGATTATCTTTTCAGGACATTTGTTTCGGGAGTGAGTTGCGCTAAGCAAAGGTACGTCAATTGATAATAAACCTGCTCCACACTGTCATTTGTGGATGATTTGAGGAAAACCAGATCACGTAATCAGATCTAAGGGGTCCCTAATACCAGAGACGCTGGTGCTGTCAGCTATAGAAAATAATTAGAACGTTATCCCTGTGGCAAGGAGAATGTAAATACATCTAAAATACGACATAATGACATTCTCCTCTGTAAGCCAGGGGATCTGCTTCAAATAAAAGGGCCATTAACACAACAATTAAAGCCGAGGGGGCCGGTGAAGTAGGGAGCTGGCCTGGTGCAGGGCGAGGCGAGCGAATGCGCGGCGTAAATCTTTCGCCATCCCAGCCAGGAATGTGACTATTAGCCCTCTCATGACCGGAGGGCTTCCCAATAATGCATCTGCTCTCTGTCAGGGCCAGGATTTCGTAACGTCCTCCAGTGCGAGCCCAGGGCTGACTCCACAGTGCGGCGCCAAAGCGGGAGGCAGCGCGAGGCTCCGCGCTGGACCTTGGCCCCAGTTCAGAAAAGCACTTAAACCACTGGCCCCTGGACACGGCGTCTCGCAGGGATGTTCGGGCACTCGGAGATGAGCAATGGGTGGGCTTCACTCAATCACTTTCCCGGAGCAGAGCTGGATCTGTGGTCATCTTGAGCAGTCCTTCTCTCCATTACCGCTGTGCGGATGTGACTGCGGAATGGGGAACATCCTTGTGAAACTCCAGCTCAGGGAACCTGCAAGAACCAAGACACAGAGAGCACCGTGGAAATCAAGGCATTTTTTCAAAGGAAATAATGTCACTGCTTTCACCATCCAGACAGCAAACACTCTGAACAGGCTCCAGGCAACATGGAGATAATATTATCTAGAAACTCTTTGGCAAACTTTTGGAAACGGTGGACAAGTGCTTGGAGAGGCCAGCAGTTCCCACATTTCATCCAGTCTGAAAGAGGTGATGATAAAAGTCCCAAACATGTCAGGAACTTTGATTCCAGACAAAATGCATCCAGCACATCCCTGCAGGTTGTTGGCAAAGGAAAAATATCACTGAACTGGCAAAATCAGCTTCCACAATAATATCAGGCTCAGGCATAAGTTATCCTAAAGCTGACAAGTTAGGCCACAAATAAAAATTTTATTTGCTGCCTTGTAGAGTTGAAAGTTTCATCAGTTTCAAAAGACTACTTCATTTTTTTTCGGTTTTTGATTTTTAGTTTTGTGACTTTCTGTGGTAAATGCAAAATTTTGTATGTCTGGTGGAAATTTGTAAATGCCAGAAAACAGGAAATGGTTGAGTTGTGCAGGAAAAGAACAGTACCTGTTCAGTACCAAATTCAGCTTTTTGGGAAAAAGGTATGAAGAGTCAGTTTTATTGCACCTATCCTCTTTTTCAATTCTAATAATGCTTCTAAGAGCATGACATAGCAGGGTCTTCAAAACTAAACAAAATCCTCGGAATTGTACTTTTAAGCCCCAGTGTTTCAAAATCCAAGGGTAACATGCTACCCATGTCCTGTTTTGGGGCATATGGACATTCCCACTTCCCACCCCAAATGAATAAATTTAAATAGTTACAGGACCTACAGAAACTTGTAAAGCTAGCTAAAAATGAATGCTAATTTTTAAAAATAAGATAATTCATATCCTCTCAACCTTTATAAGTAAGGAAGATCTGAAAATAACAACTACAGAAGTCACATTTCCCTTACAAAAACATACCAAACACCCAGAGGGCACAGAGAGATAATTTCTCTCTACATTAATGACTTTCACAAAAGAAGCCCTTGTTTAATAACTGAGAAGCAGAATAACTCAAGGTACACTAACTGAAAACCAGAACTTGATATCCAGAAATATTTGCATCTCATGAAATGAGACTGGGCTCTGGTTGTCAAGAAATTCAGAAATTCAGACCCAATTTTGAGGCAAGGCAAAAATGTCTCATACAGTGTGGGCTGTGTGGGCATTCAGTCCATCCACTGCTGATGGATACAGGATCAACATCCTCTAGAGAATGGACAACTGAGCTCAGAGACAATTATGTATGTCAAGGTAGGATCTCAATATGGAAAAAACTACATAGGCAAAAAATTATCTGCATGTCCAATATAGAATAATCTTTGAAGATTGTCATTACAAGTAAACACAGGATAATAACTAATGGATAAGCTAATTAGTCATGCAAATCTGATGGATTTTCACTGCCTCCTTCCAGCCACTTACTTCTTTAGAAGGCATTTCATTTTCTGAGTAGTGCACAGTTTAACATCCAATTCATATTAGTTGGGCAAAAAGACAGTCCTTTAATCTTCTGACACTTGGGTCCTCAGTGTGAAACGCAGGGATATTGTCCAATGGAGAAGCAAAATGAGTCATAATATGAAAGAAAATATTAGCAAAAGCTCCCATGGAACAAAATGAGGTGGTGTTCTCTGGCAGATCTCATGCCTGGGCGTTGTGGACAGCAGTAACTTATGACCTGCAATTGCAGGGACAGCACCTGACACACATGTCCCTTTCAATTATGTGAGCTGCCTTATATATAATAAAGCTGGTAAAAACTATCTGAAATAAACCACAGCCAGCCTTTATAACTAAGGTCACACTGGCTAAAAGGGTTGTGAATGTTCCAGCAAGCTAGGAACAAGTTTCTAGACAGCTGGAGATATTTTGAGCAAACGTGGGCCAAATTAAACCGACGTGGGAAGCCAAAGTGAAACCAGTAAAAGCTTGCCTACTCAGATGACTTTTGTTTGAGCTGGAAGCTAAATTCAAACAGAATTCCTGGGATGACACTGCTTTGACGGTGACAGCAGACACCTGAGTCATGTGATAGCACTTTGCTTTAAAAATTCCACCATGTCACTCCTGAGAGCACTAGCATATCAGAACCATGAGAAGCAAAAAAAAAAAAAAAAAAAAGGGGGGGGGACAAAAAAGAAAAATAAAAGCTTTTGTACTCACTCTGTGAACCAAGTCCCCTATGCCTCTTTCCTTCCAGACATTTGTGAAAAAACAGCCCACTGGAACCACAAAAAACAACAACTGAGCAGCATTCTAATATGGGACATCCTGCTGGACCAGAGTGAGCCAAAGGAAAAAAGAAAGCCACAAACGTCAGAACTCAAATTGGACACTCAAACCTAAAGCCTTACATTTTCGAGCTTTTTCTTTTCATTTAAACTAGTGTAATCAATTGGTCACCATAATAGGGACTTCAAGCAGCTGGCTCACTTGGGTTCATCTGTGACGAACCCTGGAACCAAAGACATGTGTTCAACAGTACACATGCTTGGAAACACAAATAAATGATCAACTATTGTGTCTTAAAATATCTGCAGTTAACTTTGTGCATCACCACTAGTAAGTATCATAGCACACTGTGTAATGCTAATGTTGTTTGTGGAGCTTCCAATCAGTTCCCTAGAAATACAGTTTATACAGTATTAAGTCCTAAGAGTGGATTTCCTCTCAAATTGACTTAAAAACCATAGGTGAAGTTTTATCAAGGGTCATTACCTTGTGCTAATGACCCCACCTTGGGAAAGGCTGCAGTTCAGAGGGCATGAGAAATAGTATGAAAAGATTATCAAGAAAAAGAAAAGAAAGACTATAAAACAAGATAATAACTTGGGAAAAGTGCCTTTTTTTTTTTTTTTTTTTCCCCAGGAAGCAGTAAATAACAGGAAAACTGGAAGGTAAAAATCCTCCCTAATTAATTTTTAAAAATTTTTTTTAAAGCAGACCCTTAAAAGAAGATTAGTGACAAAGTCCACAAGTAGGTCTTATCCATCTCTGTCTACAAGGTGGTCTCTACTTTGCTTCCTTCCTGCTGGCTGGGCATCAAGACCTCATGGCTCCCCTGAGTAGAGCAGGGCACTGCCACATACCCCATGCACTGGTGCCCCAGTGCCCACCAGCCTGGAGACAAAAGACAACAAGGAACAAGCAACCTGAGCCCACTCCCAGCACGGCATCAGATGATGGCTGGACCATGACTCCCAGCCAGAGTCCAGCTTGGATCAAGGAGCTGGAAAATGCTCCTTGGACCCTATTCCGCCTCAGGGATGTTTTTCAAAACTGAACTAGCTGCAGAGCCAAGGTCTGACAAAATGGAACCTGGAACTTGACCAGGCCTGTTTTTTGGATTTACAACCCCAAAATTCAACAGCCAAGACACCACAAATCCAATAGGATGCCTGACAAGTTGGGCCGCTGCAGGCTCCATGCCTTTAAGGTCCACATTTGGGTTTATCATATGTTCCAGTACAGTGCAACTCTTCCTTTCATGGCCTTTTACCTCAAATAGGTCCCACATGTGCTCAGTTTTGCTGTCTCTACCTTCTTCACCTCTACTTTCTCTCTACTCTCCACTACCATTGTCTTTTTCCGTGTTTAGCAGCCTCGAAGATAAACTCAGTAAGCAAATGGCCAAGGGATGTTGAGACTGCTGCAAGAACAAAACCAACCACTGACTCTCTTTTTATCTATTAAAGCAAAGGCTTAAATTCTCCTAAGAATAAACTGGGTTTTGTTGCAAGAGAAAGAAAAATTCCTAGCAACAACAAGAACAGAGATAAATGTCCTAAGAGAATATAATGGAACTGGAGTAAATTACTTTAAAATAAGAAATCCAGGGTGATAGGGAAACTCCCCAAAAGTGAACAAGTGCTTTTCACATCTTAAATAATGAAAAGATTCCCCCCCACCCTCCCCTTTTTTTTTCTTTCCTTTCTTTCCAGCAGCTAGAAGTCCCATCTGGTTCCTGTTTCTAGTCGTCTGATCTCCCAGAAATTTCTAAAAGCCATAAGCATCAGCCAAAAATTCCCCAGGCATGTACTCCTTTCCAAAATAGCCCACAAAACGGCATTTTTTAGGTGGGTTGGTTTGGAAGGAACAGAAGGGGGGAATGTTGATTTCTGTAACATTCCTAGGAATTTCTTGCATCTATTCTTGCCTGTAGAATTTCTTCTCTGCCTGAATTCCTCCTTCCACTTTCCACTGTCACACTGGTCAGCACTGGGACTGCCCACTCCCATGTGGCAGGATCCAGCTCTTCTTGAGGCAGTTCACAAGATGATGAGAGGCTTTTGTCCCCAAGGAAGGCAAATGAAGTTGCAGTTCCCTTGCAGTTGATGTCTCCTCTGCTGGCCTGGTCTTTGTATCATTTGGAGGCTGCATAACTGAATGTTTTCCCTTGCTAAAGTGTTGTCAAGACAGGAATTTTGGAATTACCAACTTGGTGTAAATAAGCAAGGTGGACAAGACAAAAAGGCTTGGATCACCTCTACATGCTCTGCTTCATGGCCTTAGGGACAGGTGGAAGAGGTTTTCCAGGAGATCCCCAGCTCCCATCCTGCCTGGAAGCAGAGGCAGCACTGTGTGGAACCATGAGCTCTCACAGCTAAAGAGAATGGTGGCTCTGAAAAGCAATCAGTGTGTCCTATTTCTGTACACTTGGGATCCGATCCAAGCAAGCTTTGTAAAAGGTGGTTAGCTCTCACTGACTTTGGCCTGTGCTTATGAGCTTCCCTGGACATTTTACATAATTAAGAGCAAACAAAAGCAACCCCATTTAATTCATTATGAGTACACCTCTTGATTGCACCCGTGCTTCTTGTAAAGGTGCACAGACCTGTCGTGGAGACTCCAAGCTTCTTGGTCTCCTCTGTTTTTGAAGCCTCATGATCCTTCATTGAATCAAACAAACTTTTACAAACTTTCAGACAGAGATTCAGAAACACAGGGAGAACAGCTGCCCTAGCTCCAAAGATGGAATGTGAACTCCAGAGGTCTGTCCCCCACAAAAAATCAGCCCAGGTCACTGATGACTATAGGTTGCTACTTTTAGACATCTGAATTAATGAAATTATTTTAACCTCACAAAAAAACCCAGCTGCCTCACCGGACCCATCCAGTATTTATAGTAGAATAACAGAATAATCTAAAGGCTCACAGCCTTATCTCTACACTCTGCACTTGCTTGTGCTTGCCTAAGAAAATAAGCTAGAGGCATAAGAGAGAGCAGGCAAGCTCTAAGGTTCTGTGGCAGAGCTCCAGGACACCATGCCATGCTGTGCAGAGTTCAGCACATTCTCTTGTGTTGTCAAAACACATGCACTCAACAAGTCTTGGGTCATTGTAGCATCTAGTCCTGTTTGAGAAGTTATCACTGGAGTTGCCTGGCTCTCCTGGCACAACTGTGGCCAAAAACCCCATGGAATCCCTTTGCCATTCCCATTCACAAAATATTTAACCTAGCCTAGTTTTTTGTACCAAAGACCAACTGGCATTTCTAGTCCATGCACAGTCTGAGATGCCGCTAAGAACATCTCTCAAACCCTCTGTGCAATTAAATACTTAATCAATAAAAAGTAAATACAATTCATTTTCTATTATGAAAGAATCTCTCCCTCCCCCTCGATGTTTTATTTTAGCAAGTGCACTCAACCATGTTCTCAATCTGCACTTAATTTCCTCCTATTCAGTTTTCTGTGGTTCATAGACAAAAATACCTGGGGAAAAAAAACCCCAAAAAAGCCCGCACAATACCAGATCCCAGGGGGCTCTGATTTACCACAGGAGAAAAATGTGTAGCACTGTATGACAGGAGCCTGTTGCCCAGGATGGGAGCTGGAGACACAATGGGTGGAACAGGGAGCATTAAGCTCAGGGACAGCAGTGCCAAGAGCTTCTCAAGTCCTATCCCAGCCAAGGGTATCCCCAGGAGGGTATCCTGTCTTCTTCATCTATCATTTATTACTATAGAAGTAGTAAAGAAAGAAGTGGGATCTTTCTGTGCAGGGCATTCCTGCAGCTCAAGAAGAAGAGCAAATAAGAGCTTTAGTCCCTGTTCCTGCCAGACCAGGCCCTTTCATCATTATAGAGTAAATACAGAGAAATACATTTCTGCAGCTACTTCCATCCATGAGGATCCTAGAGTGTTGGGTCTTCTGCAGATGTGGTTGGCATAAGACATGAAAGCAGGCAGAACCTGACAGCAGACTGCCATGGAGTTTGTAGAGCAAGATGTACAGCAAGATGACATGGCCATTCTCTTTGCAATTTGGGCAGAAGGAGGTTTGGGAAGAGAGGTTTGGTGTTCTTGGCCATGAGGTTCTTCCCACCCACTGCAGCACAGACTTTCCTCACCAAACACGCTTCTGGTACTGCTCTCTGTCAGAGAGAAAACAGGGGACACAGGTGAATCAAACCCAAAGAGTAATCCATCAAAAGAGAGCCAGCAGATCCAACTCCTCCAGTGCAGCAAGTCAGGGCAGCCAAGGGAGAGCAGATAAGGCTGGAGATGGAATTGTGTCCATCTCAGCAGGCATGGTTTCACCCCATCCATTCCACTGGTCACAGCAGTGATGGAAACCACAGCAGGGAGTTCACTCACACGTTTTATCACATCACTTCACCCCAAGTAACGTGCAACTAGGCACTAGGTAGGTGACACAGCATTAGAAACATGAAGCCTTGTCTCTGTGCTCCAGCTTCCCCTGCTATCCCTAGCAGAATTGCAAATTACAGGGTTTGTTGGAGTTGATGTAGCAAAGAGGAAGGAGAGGGACAGAGACAGGCCAGAGAAAAAAAAGACGGAGAAAGGAAAGACTGAAGGAAGGAGGGGACTTGGGGCTAAATACAAGTGTTAGGGAACAGAGAAGGGTTTGTAAGCACAGAGATGGGAAGGCAGAGAGGAGGAGCCAAGGATAAATTGTTTCGATGAGTGCTTCAACCCTGAAATAAATATAACCACCCAAGGGGGCTGTGTGACTCAGTCTGTCATTTTGGCTATTTTTTTTCGTGCCACCAGATGTAATCAATTTAGCTGGGGGGGGAGGCGAGGGGGGAAACACATATTTTTATTGCGTTCTAATATCCGCAAAAAAAAAAAGTATGTGTTTTGTTTTGTTTGGTTTTTTTTCTAGTCATAGTACACAGCAGCTTGTGCAGAACCAAGCACAATATCCTGGTTTAGGGCAAATTTTAGGAGGAACAAGGAGAACTTTCACCTGCCCTTTACCATCACAGAAATTGGAACTCTGGGGACTGGGTGCAGATCAACTCCCTCATCTCCAGTGCAGCAGGGAGAAAACCCCCAAGCTGAAAGAGGATGCAAGGGGTAGCTGTGCAACTCTGCTCACATTCGCCTCAATACGCACGAGGGAACAAATATGGCCAATAACACCCTCAGATATTGTCGTGCTGAAATTCTTTGTTACCAAGAAACGACATGTTGAAAGCCCTTGGCATTTATGAAGCAGATGATTTCTATTCATTTATTTGAAGCATTTTACAGTACTTACCCAGACACTTGGAGCGATTAGCTTGCCAGATCTCATGTGGAGGGCTGGGGCAGAGGGGTGAGCTCCAGAAAAATCCCTTAGTGCCCTAGTGGAAGTGGTGTGGTACTCAGGTGGGTGGTGCTCACCCTTCCATCAGGGGCCAAGGTAAGGGGGTCCCTGTACTGATGGTTTCTTTCAGTTGTAGCTTCAATTGGGCATTCAGAAACCTTCAACTCCTGTCCAAAACTTTGGGGAAATGTTTCTGTGTACTGTTAAACAACTCCTGCATTCCACCCAGGGGCTGATGCTGTTCTGTGGTAGGTGAATAATTCTCATATTTACTCTTTGCAAAATATTTTGGACTCTGGAGGGTTTTTGCTCAGGCAGACTCCTCCTGAATTAATAACAGCTTTGCCTGAGCAACAGCTAAGAAATGAGAAGATGGTGCTGCAAAAATCCATATTTTTTATTTCATCTTGGTTCTGGGCTCTGCAGATTAGCATGCTGGTGGGAAATACATATTCCCCTCTTTCTGTTATACAGCTGTCCCCCTCTTTCTCCTGCCCATGAATCTTGGAAGGAGCCATAGGAACTCAGCCCAACACAGGACCTGGGATCACACATCCAAAAACTAAACATAACTATTCACTGAACTGGTTGCCAAGCCTCCATCCAATGACCAGCATAATGTCCATTATATCCAACATCTAACCCATAATCAGACCTGCATTTTATTTCAAACGCTGCAAAGATGCAGCAGTCCTCAAGAGTTACTTCCACCACGACTAGAATTTTGGGTGTCTTCTCTTTGGATGGCTGTTGGCATGGGAAAGAAGTCCTAAACTTTCCTTTGTAGGGCCTCTGCTTTTCAGCTCTCATTAAATTAATCCCCCTCCCATTTCCTAGGAGCTCTATGCTGAAGGCCATCAGGAACAGGGGAGTTCTGTGAGGCTGCTTAGTTTTTAAAGATAGTCTCTAGTATATCTTAATTTTCAACTCTGAGCACACAATTTTTTTCTCTCTTCAGAGAAATCTGAAACTCTATTTCAAAATCAAATCCATCACATTTATTTAAAGTGTCACAGTTGCTCTTATCTGTCATGTTAATTATAAAGACTTTTTTCCCTTTAAGTGGGAGTCATTTGAAATATATATAAATGTTTGCATAACATGACTTCTTATCACCTATTCTAATGTTTCAAATCAAGTCATCCACTGTGATGCATCCTGGGTATTTTGCAAATTAGCCATTTTGAATTAGTTTTGTGTGCAAAGAATTATTTCTTGTGCTCTGTGCATAGTCTACACTGATTCTGTACATATATGTACATGTCTGAAAGTACCAAATTTTTATCTACTTGTAGGGAGAATTTCTGGACATTCAAGAAGTTGCCCCATCACAACAGGGTAGAGAAGGAGAGAGAGAAAATTCTACAGCTGCACAATGAGGTTGTCTTAACTCTGTAACATCATTAATCCTTGGACTTGAAATTGCTAACTTTTGAAGATTTAATTAATTAAGCTTAGTATTTGGTTATCCTAGCTTTCTAAGAAAAGGAAGGTTGTTTAGGGAAAACAATCTTTAAGTTTGAAAATCCTGAGGAAAAACATGTATTAAAACCACAAGCCTCCTGTAAATGATAACTTCAACCCTGGAATCACTGTTTCAGAATCACCATGAATGCAGGTCTCCCAGTTCCCAGAGGTAATTTTTAGTCCTGCAGTCCTAAACAGATTTTTCTGTATTTCAGCTGTCCTTAAAAAAAAACAGAAAAAAAACAGAAACAAAAAACCCCACCACAAACCAAAAGCCTCCTACCAGAGATACCCTTAACTAAGTTAACACCAGGTTTTTAGGTCTGGTGTCCTTGACCCAGACAGGAAGAAAGGCAAGCTGCAAAGGCAATACTCACACTAAGATACCCATTTAAAATTTCCACAACTTTATTACTGATAAAATGTTTCTCCTTAAGCTGAATAATTTTTCTAGCCTCCTCGTTAAGGAGATGGAATTGAAGTCATGATAAAAAAAAAATTGATACATTAGATGAAGGAAGTGGAAATTTTTGCCTTTATGTTTCCAAATCATCCTGAAAAAGTGGAGCAGATGAAAAACTAATGATCAAATTTTTTTTTAAATAGAAAGTGTAGTTTTGACAAAATCTGAATGTTCCATGGAAAAACTTTAATTTTGCCAGAGCTGCTTAGTTTTCCACTGGGGAAGATCTAAACAAGAAATTTCCTTTTAAGTTCTAGTTGACTGAAATGTGATTTTAAGTAACTTTTTCAACTAACTAACTAACTAAATAAATAATGTAGGATCCATCCTCTAAGAATTTTCTTCAGCCTTATGTCTCCTGAGACATGAAAGATGGACCTTTACCACAAGGCAGAGATTAGCAAGGAGCTCTACAAAGAGGACTCCAACGAGCACAGTCCATACCTTCAGCAAAAATGTGTCACTAGGCTAAGATGAAGCATGGAAAATTTCAACCCAAAAGGAGTGAGCCTGAGAAAGGTATGAGCACAAGTGATGGAGGTCAGGAAGGAACAGCAGTTGGAGCTCTACCTCTGTTCCAGCAGCTCTTTCCAACCATTAAAAAATAGCAGTCCCCCTGTGCAGGCCACACGCAGCCAAGGTGAAACAGACACTGTCACTCCTGCTGCTTCACAGCCTGCAGTAGGTACCTGCTGTGGTTGCATGAGCAGAGATCCACAGCACCACCCTTACCCCCAGGGACATCATCCCTTGGGATGTGATACGTTAAGGGCAATATCCTACTTTTCTGAGCATCCATGCATGGATCCCTCTGGCTGCTAGTGGCTTGTGAATCTTGCAAGCACCAGAGGTGTGGTTGGGTACCACCACCTCATGAACACCTCCAGCACAGACTCAGGTCCTTCTGCATGTCTTCCTTGAGCACAGGGGCTCTACACCATTGCCACGACTTCCAGGTGACCAGCAGGAAGGGAGCCTGTCCTCTTCCACCTCTCTGCCTGCCAGGACTGGTTCTGGCCAACAAGGACCTCTGTTGCAGAAGATGATGCTCCTATGGGGAGGAAGAGCTTCATGGGGCCTTTCCACTGCACACCTGACATCTCCTTGTCCTCTTTGAGAACCTGGCATTGCTGAGACCCAAGCACAATCAGAGGCAACTGCAACCTGAGTCCTGTCCCAGCCTGAGACCCCCATGCAGCTTCTCTCCACACGTCTCTGCCCTCTCTCAGAGCAGGCCAGCTGTCTCCAGAAGACAGCCCTTGAGACAATTTTCAGACAATCCAATACAAATGGAATTTGAAAACCTATTTCTTCACAGTTTCTTCCTGCCCTGAAGCACCTTTTCTTTTTGTTCACACTGCTGGCACTCAGCAAAACGGAGGGTGGTTTTCTTTTTCTCTGGAAAACAGAAAGAAAACAAAAAATAATCACTGTTGCCAACTCTTGCAATTTTAGTCCCACAGTACTTGATGTTTTTCTTCACCCCCTCCTCTCCTTCTTGCTTCAATGTGTTATGCAAAAATCTCAGATTTCATTTTTAAAAGAGAAGAAAAAGGAACAAGCAGTTCGTGGACTTCCAGGTTCTAGAAAAAAACTGAAAAGCAGGCACCTCCAAACCAAAAAAGAAAGCATGGAGAAACCAATATTTATCACCTTTTCTTTTTCTTTTTCTTAAGAGGTGAGTAAAAAAAAAAAAACCCTCATGACCTGAAGGACTGAACTGATTTTTGAGCCCTTGGCATGAAGAGTCAGTTAATTCCATCGGTACCACCTGGCTTGCACTGGCCAGATTTTGGCTCCTTGTGCAACAACATGTAGATAAGGAGATGTCCCCTTTTTTAGGAGCAGGGCTAAATTGCTACCCCACACCTTGGCCTTGTGGAAGAAAAACGGAATAAATTATGGCTGGAAGGGAAGGAAAATTGCACTTCAAGGGGATTTCAAAGTTGCTCTGTGAGATGGTTCTGTGGTGGTCTGTCATTCCAGGAAAACAAGTGCCCATGTAAACCATGATTTTTCCCGGGTAAATCAGAAGATCCAAGGAGATTAAAACACCACATTTAGACATGGACAATGCCAAGAGGTACAGGGTGCACACTGAGAGCATGGGCTGCCTTCTCATGTACCCCATCATGTGCTGGGAATGGTCCCTCCTGTGCTTGCTGAGTCTTTGCACTTTTAAGAACCATGCCAAGAGAGCCCACTTAGTCCTGTGTCAAGAACCCATTCCAGAGGGAAGAGATGTACTCAGAGGAACTGAACTGCTTGGAGACTTTGCTTTTCCTCTGTCTTGTTCTGGCATTTCATTTTATAAAAAATCTAAAACACAAGACATCCAACCTAAAATTTTATGGCTGCTGTTTATGTATGGAAAATATTTAACAGTTCAAGTCAGAAAGCCCAATATTCAGAACCTTAAGGGCAATCCAAAACTCCTAGGGTCTTCACAATCAGACTAAAAATACCATGAGAACAGGCTTCCTTGGGCCAGATACTAATTTTTTGCAGCAATGTGAAGGAATTAAAGCTGTCCTTAAACACCTAAAGCTGTCCTTAAGCTGGGAACTGCCCTGACATTTTCATGTCATCTGCTCCCTGGTCCTCTTATGAAGGCCATGCAGTGATGGGCTGGAGGCTTCCAGGGCCCTGCTATAACCCAGTAGACCTTGGCTGGTAGAACCAGCCCCAGAAGAGATTCCAGCTGTCTTAATTCAGAGCAGCCCTGTGGCTGCTCTAACTTAAACCACCTGCCAGTTCAGTCCTGGGCCAGCTCTAGGATCTGGGAGGTAGAAACCTGGACAAAAGTCAACTTTGCCTGCTGTCTTCCTCATCTGTCCCAATAGGAGCTAGAGGCCCAAACCCCAGTTAGAGATGTCCCTGGTATAAGGCATCAGAGGGACACCTTTGAGCTCCTGGTTGTATCTAAAATCCAAGAATGCCCACTGTTCAGTCCCATCTTCTTTCCTTACCTTCTCTCATCACAGTGCTTGCTTTCACAATATTGAAGCCTGAACACGAGGAAATGTGCAAGGACAGGTTATTTCCTGGAACAGCTGATGCTTTCTGACCTCTTTTGACTTCCCAGGCAGCCTCTCCCCTGCAGCTCTGGTGCCTCCCCTCCCGTAGGGAACCAAGCAATAGAGACCAGACCAGATAGAGAGGATTTTTGCTCTTTAAAAGAGTGGAAAATAAGAAAATAAATTTAAAAACAAGCAAACCTTGCCCCAAATATTTCCAGAGCTGCTGATCCTGGTCTGAGCTTTGGCAGTAAGATCATAATGGATTTAAACAGCCCCAATCCACCCTTTTAGAGAGACATACATAATCATGTGCAATGGTAGGAATTACCCTGATAACACAGCCTGAACTGTCCTGCCCCTGTCCTTCCTCCTTGCCTTTCGCTGTGCAGCTACCAAAGATAATGAGAACAGTGATTTTAAACAGGGATTTGGGTTTTTTTTTACCCCTTTTTTCCCCCTAGAAAGTGGATAACATCCTACAGTAGATAGAAAAATCCACCCGTCTTTATTTAACTGCAACATTTATTAAGAGCAGTGAAAATGTCAGCATGGAGCTACCAGTGTATGGGCTGAACTCCTTTCCCCAGCCTTGAATGTGACAAGAAAACAGATCCTTTAAGATGCAACTATCTTAAGCTCTCCTCCGACGGTTAAACTCTTAGTAATTCTAGGTTTTGCAGACAAACGTCAAAGCAGAGGGCTCTTTCCTTCATTATTCAAGAAAAGGCCCCATCAATATTATCTGTAATAAGAATCTGCTGTTGACATGGCTCACCCCGCAGTTCCTGTTCCAGGCAGTAGTCCCTGTCAATAGGATTAAAGTGGAGGAATGCCTTTGACAAGTCCAGGGCTGCTGATTCATTGCTGCCATCAGGCTGTGGGATGGGAAAGGCAATGGGCACCGTGAGCCAGTCCTGCCCTGGCCAGGCAGGGGCAAGTGCCCCTGAAGCTTTGGTTTCTTGTGCCAGAGGGGACCTCCCTGGAGCTGCAGGAGGAAGCAGGGAGAGGGAAAGCCTGTGGGTGGTTTGCACTGCTGGTGTCCTACTCTCTTGCTTTTGGCTGAGCAATGGGCACATCAGCTGGGGAGTTTTGAGGCAGTTTGATGAGCAGAGTTGAACCCAGTGGCACAGGGAAGCCATCCACCATGTATGGGATGGGAAGGAGTGTTCCTCAGCCTCTGTCACCATCATCTCCTCCTTGTCAGCCTGGGAGATTACACATTGAGATGAAAGAGAGACTCTGCTCTCACACTGGAGTGCTCTCAGTGCCAAGCAGCTCACAGGAAGCCATGAGCAGTGACACCTGAGCAGTGCTGCCCAGTTGCAGCGATGGCAGCTGGCAGACCTGAGGCACAATGGCCCCAGGAACCCACAGCAAGAGGCGTCAGCAACTTTCTCTGACTTGTCTTTCTCCTGGAGCTTGGCCTGTGCTTCCCCAGTCATAAGGATGTAGAGATGTGCTCAAGGGAGCAGGAGCAATCCCATGGTAAAAATGAGCCTCTGTGGTTACAGCCCTGGAAGGAAAGCTGTGGGCACCAAGAGGTGCAGATTGCTGGTGCATAGCTGGGCACATCCAGTCCTTGACAATGCTGACTTGCATTTTCCTTCTTCTTGTTTACCACAGCTCCCTATACCAAGGCACTGCCATCACCCCCTGGCTTGCACAGCCCCAGGTTTGCAAAGGCCCTGCCTCCCCCTCCCTGCTACAGTGGAGAAGCCAGAGCAGGGATTGTGCAGCCTGTCTAGAGCCCACAGGGTCTGACACTGGCTAAAAACCAGCGCCCAACCACAAAAGTAGAGGGGAAAAGTCAGCTGCCAGGGAAAATATGAGCCTCCTAACCTTCCACCTCTCAACTCTTCGAGCGGAGCACGCAGGACACATGCACACACACATACACATTAACACCCTCATCTTTTCCAGTGACTAAGCTCCTGTCCAATTCGTTCTGTTCCTGTCCCCTCAGGTGCTGAGACCGGGTCAGGAAGCAGGCAGCCTAGAGTAAATAGATCAGCTCTTTTAAAATAAAACCTCTATTATTATCCTTAGGAAAAAAAAATAACAACCCTAATTTTCAGGAATTGTTACATTTAATTAGGCTGCAGGCTCCACTGGGCTCCACAAATGGAGCCAAGAAAGCATGAATGTCAAAATATTCTGCACACAAGATGAAAAGCCCTGAGCCGGGCGATCCGGTGAAAGGGAACCCTGTCAGCCCGCCTGTCAACTGTGCTGCAGATTTTTCAAACCTAATTAAAATGATCCTTAATTCTTTTTTTCTTCTGCTTTTAAAGAAACACATATTTATTTTCTTTAATTTTTTTTCGACTTTAGTTTTTAATCAGTCTGATTTCCTGCATTGAGCCAGCCAGGAAGAAAGTAAAAGGGAGACTCACACAGGCATTCAGGCCTGGAAAACAGGAGGATGGGTGGCTGTTCAGGCAGCAAAGCCCTCGCTGCAGCTCACCACACACCCGCTGTTTACTCACATGTGAGATCAGCCCTAACAGGAAGAACAAGGTACCATATTCTGTCCCTGCCTGTTTCCTGCCACCTTTGGGGGAATGGGACCTTTTGGGCTCTTTGTAAATAAACAGGAGCACATCAAAGGGACACCTGACCACTGCACCCATTTTTGGAAAAACTAGAACAACTTAAAGGTACTTGAACTTTTGGCTGACAGCTCATACCGAAAAGGCCTTTACTGCTCTGGGATTAGCAGCTCTGATGCTTTGGAGCTGATAGAGGAAAGCAGTTTGCAAATCCTGAAACGGGAGTTTTGTAGGAGAGCTTGAGCCACCGATTAATTTTGCTCACATATATGCCTTGCCCCTACAGGGCCCTGCCAACCCCCTCTTCCTCACTGGGCTCATTGTTTATATGTGTGAAGTTATTTGGATGGGCTGATCTCAGCAAAGTGGTCTGTATAATTCTGCAGCAAAACAGGAGGTTGCAGAGATGAAAGTGGCAGCACAGGGCAGAGCAAGTCATTAGTACTAATAACCAGCATGATAAAAATGAGCATAAATAGGGATAAAGAGATTTAGACCAAGAAACTAATGCTTAAGGGGAGGTTGGGTCAACAGCTATATAAACACACACTTCCCCTCCCACCTCCCCTGCTCTAGAGTCTTCAAGAAATATATTTGCTTACTGAAACAACCATTTTTTTTCCAACCTAGTTTCCTAGAGAAACGTTTGTGATCATGCTGTGGGTGTGTCTCTCTTTCTCCCTAATGAAACTTGTGAACTCCCTGGCCAATTTCAACCAACTTTGTCAGAAGGGCAGAGTTCTCAAAGATACCAACTGCTTTTAAGTCTTGCCAGAGCTGGGTGGACAAGAGAACACTGAACCCATGCTGAGACAAAGCCCGTGCTGCAGCCCGGGCACTCCTAATATTAAACACCAGAGCATCCAACCTGGAGTTGCCTCATATGTTTCTCTGCAGGAAGCCACAGTTCACTGAATCACCTGAAGTGCACTGTAGAAATGGCATCATTTGGGCTAAGAATTTTAAATCCTGGTCCACTTCTGAGAAATGCCACAAGAGTAGTGTCAGCATGGGAAGGAGTCCCAGCCAGGTAAAATGAGGTGCCTGCAGGCACAGGATCGCACCAGCACTGCTCTCCAGCCACCTAAGCTGGTCCTCAGCCCTTCCTGCACCAAAGCCACCTCTTGGGCACCAAGGGGATCCAAGGCCAGGAGCAGGGATGGGGTCACCTTCTGCTCCATGCAACATCCCAGCTGCAGGGTCTTTCCTGCTGCTTGGGCAAGCAGAAGTAGAGGTAGGAGCAGTCTAGCTACTGTGGGAGTCAGTTACTCATAAACCAAGGGCATTTGTACCTGGGATCAGCCAGAGGGAAGGATGTTCTCACAAAGTCACTCTCCTACAGCATCAATTTTCAGGCTCAACTCGCACTTTAAAAGCAGTTTGGGAAAGGCCTGCTGTAGATGTCTCTCTCTCTCATACAAGGGCACAGGGATGCTCTTGGTTGGGGTGGGAGCATGGAAGTGGGCTGGGACTTGCAATACTCCAACAGAGTTCAGGTGCTGATGGGGAGGAGGGCTTGAAAAGGACAATGGAATAAATTCAGAGTCCCATCCAGGTCTGCTCAGTGCCAGCACAAGAAAATGTCCTGATTAAGAGGGTCTCTTTTCCTCTAGGTTGGGTTTAGGATGCTTCAGTGCAGTCAGATTTAGGATGCACTAAATGAAGGAAAAAAGTCAAGGGGGTTATCAAAGATTTGGATGCAGCCATGAACTCCTGTTGTCCAAGATGATGGTGACAGCACAGGGGAACGCAAAAAGGACATTTTTAATGGGAGGATCTCGATTTCAACAATCTTTACCCCTGCTCCCACATCATTTAAATTTGGAAATCTCCTCAGAATATCATAACAATCCATTTTGTTGTGAATGTCCTGGCACTTCTTCCCTCTCATCAACTCCCTGTTATCTCATTGGGAACACCCTCTCATCTGCTGAAAAAAACAAAGTTATCTCCTGGAGTAAGAAAACCCTTCAGCCAGAGCTAAAGGAAGCCTGGCAGGTTTTATCCAGTGATTGCTCAGGGAAAATTCACCCATGTGATCTCCGTGACCCCCTTGCGCAAGGCGCTGCAGGGAAGGGACGGACGGGTGGCTTTGCCCTCGCAGCGAACACGCTGGGATCTTGCGTGCCTGCGAATCATGTCCGTGAGGGAATGGATGGAGCTGGCATTTTTGGGACCCTGTCACTGGCTGTCCAGCTAGTAATTTAGCAAAGGGTGAGCAGGTAATTTCCTGTTGGACTGGTCTGTTGGAAGGGCCTTTCCCCTCCGGGGAGCTGCTGGCTACGCAGCCAAGCCTGAAGACACACAGGAGCAAAACGTGCTCACTCCTTTTATAGTGGGGCTGGTTTCCCTGTGTTGCCGTCATCCTGGGGGTGAGCAGTGCTGTAAGACATTTGAGGCCCTCTCCCGCAGAGGGTAAAAAGTCAAAAGGGTATTAAGCTGTCATATTGGGGCAATTTATGTGTATAAACAGAGCCCCGTTTTGCTGATTTACGCTCTGATAGCACATGGCCCACAGGTAATGAACACAGCACATCCCCACATCTGCCAGTGGAAGCAGTTTGGATTGACTGACCCATAAAACTGCAAGGCCTGAAGTTATCTGGCTTCACATCTACATATACACACGCAAACAGCCACAGCCAGCAAGTGCTCATGGAGTAACACAATATAAGCAATAAACGCTTTCCCCCAGCAAAAGTTAGGGGAGAGATTAGATAAGGTGGCTAAAACAAACTTTAACCACCATGGTGGGAGCTTCACTGGGCTGTTCTTTTACTCAGCTGAATAAGTCACAGCATAGGGAGACCACAGCACCAGTCACCCTGTAGTGCTGGGTTCCCAAAGGGTGCAGACAACCCAAATTAGCCAGCACTCTCTGTGAAAGCACCCTTATCCCCATCATTGTGAGAGAGCTGTACTCCTTCCCAAACTCAGGGTCCAGTTAAGTCTTGCCTCCCACTGAAGGAGGACCCCAAATCCTTTTTCCTGTTTGGGAATGCTCCTGTTGGGAGCTGGAGACGTGGCTGGCCTTGGTGGGCACAGGGGAGAGGGAGGCGGCTCTGATGCCATTGCAATACAGCTCTCTTCGAATACATTGCACAACCAAATCCCACTCCCTTCCACCTTTCCAGGGAAAATTATATTGTAACTGACTTAGAAACTCCATCCTTGCCCCTTCAATGACACCAAGAAAGCAGATTACCCCCCGACCACCAACATCTGAAGACAGGACTGACGGACACACGGATGGGTGCCTGCTCCTGACATACCATGCGCAGCCTTTGCTTCCCATCATTGCAGTCCATGCCTCCACATCATTGTGCCACAGTGGGAATGTGAGCAGCTGCTACATTCCCCTTCTGCCCAGCAGACTTCAGTGTCAATTGCATGCTTTGGGCAAAAATAACAATTGAAAAAAGTAATTGCATTTATCATGCTGGTGACTCAGCCAGCTACATAAGAATGTTACATAGCAAAACCACAGAATTCAGCCTGTTTTCACACAGACAGCAGAACAATGACTGGCAGGAGTCCCCTGACATCAGACACTTGCCTTTAATTCAAGCAGTTCTTCCACCAACATCTCGAATCCACCAACCTGGCATGCCACAACAGTCCAGCCTGCAGGTAAAGCTGAAGCTGATGAAGATACCAACAGCCAGAGGACGATTTCCAACAACAAACAAGCAGGCAGGAATACCACAGCAGATTTATTCTATTTTGTCAGTGGAGGCTCAGAAAGATGTAGGATTTAACTTCTCAAGTCACACCACAATTCATAGGAAATTAAACTTCCCATGCTTGAGGCAGCAGTGATGGGTGACAGATTATGGAAGAGGCAAATGATGGCTCTTCCGATGTCACCACAGACCCCACAGATATGTGAATTGCAGCTGTGCCTCTTACTATAGGTTTTCAACCTGCACAGTACAGTGTGTTGAGTCTAGATTTTCCTTCTTTGCTTAGCGCACTAACTCTGCCCCTGGGTAACCTGGTCACTGTGTTTGCACACTTGCTTTCTTGCACAATTTGTCTCATTAGAATATGCTGCTAACTTACTTTGCTGTTGTGAAGAGGGATTTAAGATAATGCAATGCCCATCTAAAAGAGTCCAAGTCAGAACAGCAACTGTTACTGAACAGGCTCCATCCCTTCTAACTGAAGGGTGCCACAAAAATCCCACCTGCTCTTTTGGACTGTAGTGACTGGGAAGCCGCTCTGAAAGCTACATTTTTCCAAGTAGATTGGATCCAATTTGAAACCAAGTCACTAAAACAGAGCCTGCACAAGCAGCAAGTAAATCCAGTCTCCTCAAATGGTTGCAGGGTCACTTCATCCTATGCAAGAGACAAGGTGAGGCCAGAAGCAAAAGAGCAGTGCTGCCCCTTTTGGATGCAGTGCCCAGCTAGATGGGTTAACCAAGACATGACTTTCTTCCCCAAAGTCTTGTAAGCAAAAAAAAAAAGTAAGTTAAAATAGGTCCCTCTTGGATTCAGTGTTCATTCGTCTTCTGACTCCATGGTGTGTAAATTATGTCAGTTATAACTCCCTTGGAGTTCATTGTGTTGGCATAAAACACCAAAATGAATCTGCCTGGGGCATTCTTCTGCTCACAGGATATAAACAGTTGGCAGTGACTGATCTGCCCCTTGTCAATGCACTCTCCTAGCCTGATCCTGCAAAATAAATTGCATTAGCCTAAGCTACCTTCAAGCTGCAGTAAAGCCATCCCTGGCATTAGCTTGTTCTTGAACTGCCTTAGATCTTGTTTAGCAAACAACTTCAATACATAGCAACACCAGTGCAACTGCACTTACATCAGTCCATCAGTGAATACAGGTTGTGATGGACTTCCTTGTCCTCTAGGTCTTCCTGTGCTAGCTGATGGTTTGACGACAAAATGCTCATTGGCACCTTCCTAGAGAGGCTGCCACCCCACAAACCCACTGATGGATATAATCTTTTTAACCTGAGGTGGACAAGAACCAGTTGGTTGTGGATATGGTAACATTTCAGCTATCACAGCTGTTTACATTGTGAACACCTATGTAAAGATTTGGTGTTACAACCAGCACCACCAACAGCAGTTTTAAATCAATTTTGAGATGTTCATCCAAGAACTTGTATTACATAAGTTTAAAAAAACTTTATTATTTTTTCCACATTTGTGTATAGACCAGGATAAGAAGATGCCTAAGAACTCGCAAGTTCTACCTCCCCCAAGCCATTGGCACTTTTGTTACAGACTTCAACATGAGCAGGACTCCAGCTTTTACTTACATGCAGGTGTCAGTCACCAACCTGGCTATGCCAGTGCAGCAGTGCTGATTTAATCTGGCTGAGATTCTGATGCCCTGCACTCAGGTATGCCATGGGTTACTGGGCCTGGATGAAGATCCCAGACAACACAGATTCATTCCTGATCAAGCTGATTTGTTGAAGCCTTTTTCCCATCTGGCTGCCTCCACACTAAGCTTCCAGTTGCTGCACAGTGGTCTACTAGAGAAAAAAATAATATACTAGTATTTACTTCATCCCGCACATTGCAAACTGGGACCAACTCTATCCTCAGCTTTGCTCTGGTGGCTTAGCAAACGGGGTCACTCAGGGCTTTGCTATCTTTTCAAACCTGTCCTTTCTCTTTCCTGAACCCTCTCCAACATTTTGATGCTTTTATTCACCACAGCAGCACTGCCATCAGCAGGAAATAAATTAGAGACACTCTATGCTCTTTCTACCTCTAAGTGTCCTCCTGCTCAGTTACAGCTCAGTACCAAGACCATCCAGTCAGCTCATTTTGGCTGGTGAAGAAGCTTTTCCAAAAAAAAGCTTCCCAAAAGCCTCTTCAGTATCCTTCTTCCTCAAGTGCACTGTCTTATAAATAGAGCTTTTGTTCTTTGCTCTTGTGTTCACCTGCATCACTGTATTTGTTGTTTGCTTGAGCCTGGCTCCCCAAGCACTCTGTATTCCTCCCTATCAGTGCCCTCCCTTCTTCACTATTTACTGTTTCCTTCTCATCACACCATCAACAGACCACATCAATAGTGATTTTACATTTTCTTCCATGTAATTGATAAAGATATTAAAAGCAAAATACTGGAGGGACTTTGCTACAAACACAGCTGGCAGATGATTTACAGTTACATTTGGAGACTTGTCAGGGAGCCAGGTTTTAATCCAATTAATGCACACCCTCTTGATTTTATACTGCTCTGGATCCTTAATCAAAATGTCACGTGGTACCCAGTCAAATGTCTTACAGAAGTCTTCTACACTACTATCACTTTTATCAGCTAAACTAAAGAGAGACATCCCATTCTATTTTCCATTAACTCATGCTGATTGTCTTTAATTTTCATCCTTTAATTACTCATGGACTCCCATGAACGAGGGCTAACTTGCACCACCCAGTGCACCACTAACAGCATCCATCTGACTCATCCTTGGCACAGCCTACGTGTATTTTGAGAACAGCTATCCTGTAAAACCTGAAGCTGGAGCTGGGCACAAGCAAAGCTGGGCACTGTCTGAAGGGGCACAATAAGGGGACCATGGAAACAAGATGATGAATCAATCTTGCTGATGGCTTTGCCTGTCCCAGAGGGCTGGAAGGGCAGGTGAGCTGCTCATTTTGGACACTAAAGAAAGGATATGAAGAATGGCTCTGTCAAGTGAATCAAACACAACCAGTCTTTGAGACAGCACTGATCCACACTGGAATCACTTCCCCAGGAGTGGTCAGGAGAGTCTTTTCTATAGTACAAGGGGTGATACAAAATGTTTCTCTCATTGCAAAGAGACCAAAACTGTTTATTCAGAATATACATGAGACTGAAACATACTTCTAATAATAACATAGCATGTGTTACCCTATTACACAACTATTTGGTTTTCTTCCTTGAAGGCTGGACATAATTCATTAGCTCACCACTGAGTCACTGCCTTGGTTTTTCCAACTCTCCAAGTGAAATATAGGAAGAAGGCCCACAGCACCTACCCACAATACTGACATGTCTGTGACCCTGGATTGTTCTCTTTTTATCCTTTAACTCTGGAAATCATTGTCTAAGTGTCCCAAGCGGAAGTAATTCCTCACCAAGAAACTACAGAGAATAAAAGGAAACAAGAATTTTGCTTCAAACATCCAAATCATGTTTGTTTTCATTTTGATGAAGTTGGCATTTAAAAAAAATGGAGCAGAACAAAAGTATTGGTTTAACTTTAAACTTCTTTTTTTTATGAGGGAGGTAATTTTTTATTTATTGAAATAAAATTGAAGGAAATTTCTAGGAATAAATGTTTCATGTTTTGCGGGAGAGGACAGAATATAAAGCTGAAGTCTTTCCAACACAATGGCATAGGCACATCAAAGTGAAGTCAGTAAACATTTCAGCATCACTTAGACAGCATTTGTTTATTTCCTACAAATATCTTCACTGAGGGATATTTCCAATCACCAGTCTTGGCCAGTTACTACTGGAATTCAGCCTATCTCCATTTTAAGTGTGCAAGCCCTAGTAAAGGGTAGAGATTAAAACCTCATTACTACCACAGAAAGTAATTCCCATAACAAGACCTGCTTGGATGAAATTGAAGCACCTGATGTAACTACCTAGAAAGCCCTTCTGAAACTTGAGTTTGGAGCACCATAAATCTGAGCACCAGAAACAGAGGAGGATGGGAGACATAAGATTGCAACTCCCCAGACAGGACCATTCTCAGTGGCTTTTTTCCTTTTTCCACTTGTCCAACACTGATGAAAATGACTGTGCTGGACAATAGGGATGTTTCTCTTCTCAGTGGTGATTATACACAGGCTCTTCTCTGTCCCAGGGAACAACACGACAGACAGCAGTTTTCAGCTGTAAGACACTCCAGTTTTCATCTTCTCTCTGCTTAAGGCAAAATCTTGGCAGAACATGCTGGAAAAACACAAAGGATATTGTAGTCTTGGGGTTAATGGCTACACTGCTGAAAACTTTGCAGAGCCTTTCACTTACTTCATTAGCAAGGCAGAGATCTGCTTTGGCATTAGATGTCACCTATGCATTTGGAACAATCCCCAACATCAATAAATCTCAGCAAACATCCTCTCACTGCAGCCCAAGTGCCTGCAAGGGTGCTAATTCCCAGCCAACATTCACTTGGCTAAATTATTTTTAAAAGATGATGCAGCTAATATTCCTTATTCCAGAGAATCCTGCATTATTTTCCTTGTAAATTGCTCATCCGAAAGGATAAAAGCTACAGCTTCCCACTTTCTAGTCCAAAATAACCCTTCTCCACTGGAGCAGCAGCCTGTGAACTTCCCCAGGAAAAGTGAGATACATCTGGTGATGTCCAGCCCAGTCCCCAGCCACGGCCAGAGTGATGGTCTGGGGCCATGGCTGTGTTTTATCACCCCTTGTTCTTTGTGCTGTGCCTGGCGTTTATGGCTCTTTCCCTCCTGGATTTGGATGTCCCTCCTGCTGGTGGGGCTGGGGAGCAGGAGCAAGGCCATGCAGGAGTCAGCAGCATTGAAGGGCTCTGCACTGGCAGAACAATGGGTTTGCTCCAGGCAGAGCTACTGACTTTTAACAGCTCTTTGCCAGTAACCCCATACGGGATTGCATCATGGAAAATCCTAGTGGAAAGCCAGGAACAAAGGGAAGATGTCAGGCTGCTTTTAAAATGGACTTGTTCTCAGGGCAGAGGAAGCCCTTTGGTGGCCAGAGTGGGAGGCTCAGCCAGAGGAACCTGAGCTCTGTTAAAGACCGGAGGCTAATCTGGAGACATACACCAGACGGGAGAGATGAGAAAAGGGCAACGCTCAGGAGGCGACAGCTTTGCCTCGCTTTGCAGCGTTCCTGCATTGTCTAGGGATAAAGTGTGTGTGTCTGTGTGGAAAAAATTCCTATGCAGACGTTGTGCCCCTTTATTGAATTGTCCCCATGGTCCCTGAAGCGTCCAGAGCGCCGATCAGGACAGAGGATGTAGCAATGCCCACAAGCTACTGAGCTCTCATCTCTGATCCAACATCCCCAGAAAGGGAGCCAGGCAAGAGACGTGTCCCTGAAAACCAGGGCCTGGAACACTGCCTGGACTCTGTCCAGGCTCGGGTAACTGAAAAGCACCCAGGGCTGATTTTGTAATGCATGACAAGAGATTTTGGTTGAGAGAGACTCTGTTCTTCGACAGAGAAGCGCAGTGAAAGGTACAAACAGAATCACCACTCCATTTCTGAAGGGATCACAGCTCTAAGTGGTATCACATTGCAAGCCCAATGAGAAACCTTTGGATGGGGGATTAGAAAAGCAACACTACTTTTCTGTAAGCTTGGAAGAAAGTGCTCATGAGAAGAAGAAAAACTCCCAAGGAGAGCCCAGCAAAGACACCCTACACTGCCCAACCGCGGGCTCACTGAAGTCCGTGTGACTTTGGCTCTGATGTGGCATCCAGCTTACAAAGATAGACCTTCTTGTCTGCCTTTCTTATTCTAAACTGGTCTTTCTTTAACCCTCCAGGGACAGCATGTGGAAGGATAGTGCACAGCAGGTGCTTGAGAGGCTCTGCTTCCTACTTTATTGTTCCACTCAAAACACTCCATTTCTCATAGGCAACACAAGGACAACCCCACCAGCCAGTGTGATGTACTTAGATCACATGTCAAAAGGAAGGACATTTAGGTATCATCCATAGAAAGGAAGTAGCAGAGGCTGTAAGCAAGCCCAGAAAATGAGCACATTTGCATTCTCATTAGCTATATGGTAAACAGATAGGAAGATTTTTTTTGGCAATACAGCTAGCCATTGACTTGCTTATTTGGCTGAAAGACTGATGCCAAGGAGCAGCAAAGCAAAAGCAAGAGAGCTGGCCTTGAACCAAGGGATTTGCAGAGCTCTCGTTTTGCATTCATTCCCCTTAGTCCAGGGGTCATAAGTGTTGTCAGTTTTAGGGCATGAGTTGTAAACTGGTTTGCAGAAGGAGCTCTTCCCTATTTGCATATGGGTGTCTCTGCCTTTCTTTTCCACTCCATCCTTGGCCAAAGAGTCCAGATTTTGGACAGAAAATCCCTCCCAATCTCCAATGCTCCCATGTTTGTGAGTGTACAGGGCTGGCTGACTGGAGCAGGGCGTGGAGCAGAGCTGGCCCTGCTTTGGCAGCACGGTCACATCCACAGTGCCTGGCCAGCTCTCCCCACTGCTGGCTGGGGATGGCTCTGCTGCCACTCCTCATCACAAAAGACACATTCTTTCCTCGGCTAGCGGTGCTGGATACTGCTCTGGGCTGCCTCAGTCCCGGTAATACTGGCAGTGCTGCTGGATGATAAATAACTGAGGGCACAGCTCCCAGGCCTGAAAGCCCCAGCACGGGCTGGATATCTCAGTCACCTTGTCCCAGTCATCTCCAGAAATGGCAGCCACAGCAGGAGCAGCACACCTCTCTCCTGCCTGTAACAAACACTGTGATCATGGACACGATGGCCCCATGCAAACACCATGGAGCAGCCTATCCCAGAGTGCCAGAAGATTGGGAGCACTCGTTTTTCCTTTACTGTGGCATTATGTGGGACTTTGCTTGGAAAGGTTTGCTGCTCTGGGTTGCCCTAAGAAATCCTGACAAGAAATTGGAAAAGAGTGAATCCGATATCAGCTGTGAAGATATCAGCTTCTCCCAGCAACTTCCTTTAAAGCCTTCCTTTAAACCACCTGTAGGTGGTTACTTATCTCAAACCTTTTTCCCCATCGTCATTTTAAATAAATGGTTTAAATTTCGTCTGCCTGCATTCACATGCCTTTATGTTTGTTTACCAATAATATTCTAACAATGGCATTTACTGTCAGGAACATTTACCGAAATGGCAAATAATAGAAACCTCATAAACACAGCAATTCAGACCTGAATCTGGTTCTGAAAGTCACGTACTAGTATTCCAGAGAAGAAACAATGCCGTGTGAACGTTCACCCAAGCCAAAGTCACCAGCATAGCTGAGATTTCAACCATTCACTAGTAACGGGTTCATTATCAAGATATATTGCCTGAATTATTCTTAGATGTTATTCAGAGAATTATTTCAAATAATTAATATATGTAAGAAAATTACTGGCTCTGAACAGAAGAATTGAACTTGTCACATTAGAGCTGAATAAATGCCCTGCAACTATTCACTCCTCTCTTTTGGATACACTTACTTCATCAGATCCAATCTTTAACCCCATTGGGACTGAAGGAAATGTTCTCCCATAGCTCTACTTGCTGTGGTTTGGGACACAATCCCCAGGAACACCATCCCTCTCTGTAGGGGACTGTGGCCTTGTCTCACGGGCTGTCCATTGTATTTCAGGAAGGAGAGTCATAATTTTACCTTTCACTTACCCCAGGATCATTTCTGTGATCTTCAGCAGAACTGTGGTTACACGTCCATGCACAGGACAAGAATTGCACCAGGTTTAATCTTGTCCACAGTTCATTGTTTCAGCATCTCAGAGGAGGTGCAGGAAACACTGTGAGCAGAGGGAGGTGCTGGCAGGAGCTGGCAGGAGCTGGTGGTCCATGGCCAGATGGTGGGGACAGGCAAACCAAGGCAGGCTGGAACCTGTGCTTGGATCTCCAGGAAATAAAGGAATCTTGACACTATATGGGCTGGTCTCTGGAAGAGAAAAGTGAGCGTGACCAGTATGTCCAAACACAGATATGAGAGGAATCAGATCCAGAAGCTGAAATTCTCGATTTGTGCCATCACAGAAAAATGCAGTGGTAAGAACCACAGATCCTCAGCAGCCGTGCATTTTGATAGCACCTTCATCAAGTGTTGTGGGGTTTTCTCATTGGTTTGTTTGGATTTTTGTGCCTATGGTACCTTCCCAGACACCAGAAACTGCTGTAGCTCTCTGTGCCCACAAAGCAGCACAGCCCCACTAACCTGCACTTGCACCACAGGTAACTTGTGTCCCACAGCTTTTATCTTTCACAGTCACACAATGAATTCCTGTTACCTGTAAGAGCAGCCTTGTCCCTAGAATCCCTCCAGCACCTGTGGTGGAAGTTTCAGGATTAAGGATGCAGGATCAGGCTACAGGTGGAAAAGAAATAGAGAGACATATAAGACAAGTAGAATAACTAAGGGAAGAGGCATATTTACATGAAAGTTGCTAAATTGGTGGCTTGTAAACTGCATTGTGGCATTGTTCCTTGTCCTGTTATTTCCAAGGGCTTGATCTCTTCTCATGCAAGCCCAGGAGAGGCTTAAGTTGATTGAGGGCAGGGTCTAGGTTTCTAGGTTTTAGCGGGCAACAGAGGTCAGTGTAGGGAAAGAGTCTGCCTAGAAGGGTTTGAAGAGGGATTTGGGTGAGGAAGCAGCCCAGGGGTCACAATGGGATCTTTTGCAAGACCTCAATGATGCTGCTCATGGCATCCTGGCTACCCAAAAACATATAGAGCCTTAAGACCTAGGAGAACTTTTCTGCATCAACAGTCAGCACAGAAAGTAGCAGCAATAACTGGGAGTATTTGAAAGGGGTTCTTTGCTACTCTCTCTCCCCACCCCCCCCTTTTATTTGCCTGACTGACAGAGGATTTAAATGCAAAGTGGATCTAATGCACACCCTGAAGTCGGCTGGCAGTATGCAAATGACCTGTCAGATTAAAATCTGAATGAAAGAGATAACAAGCTTATCTTCATAACAAAAGACTCTTACGGCAAACTATTTGATGCAGTGTTGATGTTTGTTTTAACCCATGGACTTTGGACAGTACAGTATTTCAGGGGCTTCACTCTCCTCGCTCCCCAGTGCTTGCAGGCCTGTGTGTGGTGTGTGTGTATTTGCACTGGCAACAAAAGGCAAGTGCTATGATAATAAAAGAGGGAGGAGCAAAAAAAAGAAGCCTAGTGAGGGCTCTAACAGTTGATTTCAAAGTCTTTTTTGGGGGGATGGCTCTGCAGAGCCAGTGCCAAACAAACCAGCAATAGGTCAACTTACACTTGCGACCAGCACTACAGCTGCAGTGAGAATAAGCAAACACAGCAGCAGGGGAAAGAATTAAAGGAGGGGGCTGGGGGTGAGGCGGGTGATTTATTCTTCTGGCACGTGCAGAGGGGCTGGGGATGGATCAGCTGTATTTATTCTGTGAAAAGGGGAAAGAAAAGGTGGCAAAAGAGCAAAGCAAGTTTCACTGCACCAGAGAAAACAAAGATTTTCAATAAACTCCCCATTGCCACCCCCTCCCTGGAAACAGGGGAAGAGGAAGAAAAAAAAAAAAGAAAAAGCTGCAGGTGTTTGCGACGGGTCTGTATAGAAGCCATGCAGGGAATTAGCAACAGAGGCAAGTTGCCTTTGGAAAAGGAATCTGCCCTGAATAGATTTGCATTTCTTAATTTAGGGATCATCAACAAACAAGAGCCAGAGAAAGCACCCCTGTGCAGCAGCAGGGGCTTCAAAGTGAGCAGGGCGGAGTGCCGGGCGGGCTGGGGGAGGCCGGGCTCCCGCTGGGGCTGCGCTCCCTCGGCCGGACCCCGAGCCCGGCTCCCTCTGGCCATCCTGCTTTATCCTCCCCGTACAATGGAGCGTACCGGCATTGAGCCTTCTTCGCCCAGAGGAAGCGCCACCAAATCCTCCCCTTTCAGGTCCTTCCCAATCCTCTAAAGCCCCTCAGTTAATGCCCCGCTGCTCTGCTCTCTTCCTGCTGGCCTCAAACCACCGAGCAGTATTTACAAGCTTTCCCCCGCGCTGTAATTCACGCTGATGCCGACTCCTTTGCTGTAGGGGACAGCAGAGATGTGCCCATGCGACAGGGACAGTGGCAGGAGCAGAGTCCTGGGATAGAGCCTGGACCTGCACCACCAAACCAAGGCAGTTCTCTCTACTCCTTGCAGAGACAATGAATGCCAACTGCATCCCATACCCAAACAATTTCCCATTATTCATGCATGTTCTTGTGTAAGGGCAGTCCTTGCACAGGACACCTTCCCATACATGGTCTGCAGTGCTCCCCAGGATCAGTCCTGCACTACAGAAACATACCTGCTCCAAATTGCTCTGTGGGAAATGGGCTGGAAGAGAAATCCCAAATGCAGCTGTCTTGGATGAGATTGCAGAGCATGAAACCACAGGCCAGGGAGAGCCCTCCAGGGCAGGTCACTGTACTCCATGAAAGGACCTTTCAGTTCTGGAAGGGAAAAGCAAAATGAAATGTTACATAGATGTTAAAACAGTGAAGGAGGGATTTGAGCACTGTGAAACTTAGCCATTATGTGCCTCTCAATCCCACTCAACAGCTCTTGCTGAACATAAGATGGGACTGCAGCAGATAAACCTGCAGATGCAAAAGAACAGATGGAGTGAAGTATGTCAGAGATACAGAGCCATAGAATTGTTTAGGATGGAAAAGTCTTTTCAGATCATAGAGCTCAACTGTTTACCCAGCACTGTAAAGGTCTCATGTCCCTCAGTGCCACCTCTACATGTCTTCTAAATACCTCCAAGGATGGTGGTTCCACCACTGACGTGGGCAGCCTGTTCCAGTGCTTGACAGCCCAGTTGGTGAAGATTTCTTCCTAATATCCAACCCCATTGTACCTCCCCTGATGCCACCTGAGGCTGTTTCTTCTTAGCCTATCGTTTGTTACTTGGAAAAATCTGTGCAACAACTCTCACCAACTTTTATGGCTATGGAGCATCCATAGGTGAACTGGGATTCCTTGAAATTCTTTGGTGGCCATTTCCAATTCTCACTTGCACTGTGGCTACTGATGTGCTGCTTAGCTGTGACCAGGGATGACACGGGCATCTAAGAAGAAACAACTTCTTAGCTGGATAAGTAGAACTCCCTCTCAGTTTTGTGGGAAGGGTTGGGTATTCACTGATACCAAATCTACTCAGCACAAACAGTAAGTTCCAGTGAAATATGTTGGTACAAACAGACACAGGAACCAGACAAAGGTAAAAATGCAGTCAAAAGGGATAGTGAAAAAACCTCCAAATTTCCAGTCCTAGAACACCTGCAGCCATATTTTTCATGTTCTGGGAAACAGCTTTGCTGGGCCTTCTCTTTCACTCTTAGATTTTTGTAGCTGGCTTGAGACCACAAGCTCACAGTGAGCTTATACTGCACAAGGTTTTTCCTGCAGCTTCAGTTTTAGCTCTCAGAGGCAACAAATGAAACCAGAGGTGAGGGGTTGTCACATAAACTGTGACCTGGGTAACTAACTTTGGGAAGTTGGTTTCTAAATGGTCCTTCCAGAGAAGAATGGAAACATTAGGAAGAGTGGTTTCGCCACTCAGGTACCTAAGACAGGTGTCTCAAGTTGAGCACTACAAATAAGCTCACATTCCTCAACAGGTAAAAAGAGTATCTAACCTTCATTACTTTGGGAAAAGGATAAAAATGTAATTTTTTAAGTACCCTTATGGTTTCAAACACAGAAAGCAGGAAAGAACCTCCAGCAATTAAATCAGCCTTTTAAAAACCTTCTTGCTTGCAATCCAAGGTCACTGTTTTGCTTGAATGTTGGATTGCAACCTTTAAATCCTGGACAGCACCACAGTAAGAAAATAACACATTTTTAGTGACATAACCCAAGGATTTGCAAAAAAGCGTAGACTGCTCTCTTCTGAACAGGAATCCTGGAATATTCATTGCCAAGATTAAGCCTGGAACAAAGTAATAAGTAGGAATGTACAGAAAATTTAGGTCCAGGTTGTAGGAGACTATTTTTGTTATGGTATTTCCAGCAGCAGGAAGAACAAGTGTTTAACCACCGTGTCTGAGTAACCATAGGTCCATTGGGACATGCCCTTGCTAAAGAGAGGCACCCCAGCCAGCACAGCTCTGCAGTGCTTAAGGCTCATGCTCACCATCTGAGGCTCCTCCAGGCCAAGACCTTGCCCAGCAGATCCAAATCCTGTTGCCTGCTGAAGCTCTGTTCAAGGCAAGAATGACCCTTAAACCAGGAACTTCTCTGGAAAGGGCAGTCGTGACTCCACTCAAATCTACAACAAAGCTCCATCTGGCCTAATTATGTTCAGCATTTCATGCCATCATGTCTATTAAATGCCTTAGAGTGCCTTACCCAACTTCTGTGCTATATAGACAGTAAAAAGCCATGAGCACAGCATTTCTGCCCTTGTCCTTTGCATCATTTGTCTGTTAGTGGTTTTGGTTTTAAGAACTAGCAGTGAACAAAAATCTGTGTATTAATAAAGCCTATGGGGCACATAAGGCAGAACCTCCCTTGTGCTGGGCATTCAGTTTTGGTCTTTTCTCAGCAGTAAATCCAAGCAGCAGGATCCTCAGCTGGCATGACTCAACACAGCTTATTTGAACTCACACAGTGACACACTGCTCCTCTGCACCACAAATCCTGGCTCCATCTACATAAGCAAGAGCCTGTGTTTGTTCCAGAAAGGTAAGATAGGATCTAGAGAAATGACACTACCAAAATGAGGGTGGGAGGGTAAAGCCAGACAGTTGAGACAAGGCAGACAGTCCATGACAAACTGAAATTAATATATTAGTTTTTAAATTATTTTATTTTCTTCTTTTTCTTTTTTTTTTTTTAAGGAAGAAACTCCACTGATGGGACACTGATGTCTAGTTGAGACTGGAGTTCTCTTTGTCAAGAGCCCATGTGGAAAGCCCTTGAAGTTTTTGGCTGTACTCATCCAAAAGGAGTTTTAAGATGAGTTGCTTCCAGTAATTTTTTTTCTAAGAAATGATCCAAGTCCAGAGCATCCTGCTCCATCAGAGACCAAGCTACAAAACCTTAACTCATGAGGCACACTCTCTTATTTCCTGTGTGCTGCTGACGTGTGTGGGCAAACTCCATCAAGTGAAGAACTTTTGGGCTGCTCTCATTATCCTTTTGCACAGGGAACATCTGCCAGTGCCATGACATGGGAGCCCTGGGCCCTGTTTCCAAATCCTCCACTGCTTCACAGGCTTTCTTCATTCATAAACCTTCAGGACCTCTCTGTCCCTCAGTTTCCCTGAGTATAAAGCTGACAAAAAAGAAACTCCCTCTTCCCCATGCTTTTTCTTTAAATTATTATGTCTTCCTTTTACAATGGCAATGAACAGATGCAGCCAAGATAAAAATCACAGAGTAAAAATATACAAGAAAAGGCAGTCCTGCTCCAGACATGGCTTTGAACACAGACTGCAGTCAATTTGAACTGGCTCTGTTCATGTTTTTTGCCAAAACATCAGCACTTTGTAAATAATACTGCGATTCCCTGCTTCAGAGGGTTGTTTTAAACCCTCAGTCATCTTGTGTGGAAGAGCAGTGTGAGCATCAGCCTTTCCCATGCAAGGTAGTTTATACTGTTAAATCAGGGCAGGTGGGAATAGACTCACAAGCATTTTACCTGTAGCTTCCACAGTTTGCCCTGTTTCCAGTCAATGCCTGTTTTCACCCTTTGATTAAATAAGGATAGTGATCAGGGGAGGTTGCTGGCAGTGTAGAAACAGCTAATATACAAAGCCAGAGATAAAGAGATTTATGAAATTAAAAACAATACAGAAAATCCCCTTGCATTCCTGAATCATCACAAATTACTGACTTACACTCTTAGCTATACAAGTATGAAATAAATAAAGATGATATTGTTAATTTTGTGCATATGTCTAATCCTATATTCCCAATAAAATGTGTTTAACCTTGCTCCTTTAAAAGAGCTCTGGACAATCAGAATAATCTTTACAGAAGACTGCATCTGCTTTTAAATTAGCTTTTTAAAACACAGCCATTCTCTCTTTCTGCTTTTCCAATTCCCATTCACACTTGGCACAGATAAACACAGGCAGGCCAGAGCTAGGAGCTCTCCGAATGTTTAAATGGAAACCAGAAGAGCAGTGCTTTTCCCCCACAGCAAGTACACAGTCTGCCCAAGCCATCAGAGATTCAAAAGCTTTCTTTGTCAGCAGCCCCTCAAATACCAAAACTTTAGATAAACCAGCTTGCAAAACGATTACACCAGTCCATGTGATCACTCATAACTCACCTGGGAGATGGTTTTTCATTCCAGTAATACCACAGAAAGCACCTCTCTCCCTCAGAAACACACCTATCAGGTGCAGGTCAAATCTGTTTAACCTAATTTTTGCCTATCCTGGCTTTACATCCAAAGGTCAAGTCCAACTTCCAGTCACATGGGGAGTTGTTCATGACACTGACCTCCGTGTCAAGCACAGACTTGGGAACTGGTGTGGAATTTTGACCTGTAGCATTTGTTAATAATCTCCTTATTAATCATCTTTGTCACTTCTCCAGTGCCTCCCCTCTGTGGATTCAGGAGCACTTTGCAAGCCACAGTGAACTAAAGTGATGGGTGGGTTAGGAAGGGTATCTCCATTTTCTACCTGGGAACAGAGAAGCACACGGGGCTGTGTCATTAATGCTCAGGACATGCAGGTTTCTGGCAGAACACATTCCCACAGCTGCAGGTAAGTCCTGCCAACACACAAAACCTGCTCCCACTGTGATTCTGAATGCATGGGGATGTCCTCCCATGGTGTGGGAGAGAAGCCACAGTAGTGCTGTGCTGGGTGGCTGGAAATGATACAGGAAAATGAGCACATATGTGGTCGAGGATGGCATGTGCTGGGTGGGGGAATCAGAACACAGAAACCATCAGGGAAAAAGTTTTCATCCTGCAAATGCTGGAATTGAACCACCCTTATCATCACCGGGGCTGCGTAATGGTGTGCTTGAATGATCAAATTACTGTTCTGTCTGTGAGCTCAGGTTAAAATCCCAGGAGAGATATGTCTGGCTTTAGCACAGGGTTTTGCACTTCTTACAGGTAGCTCAGCTCAGGCAGGCCCTGCTGTGCACCCCTCTCCTGGTGACACTGGCACAGCTGATGAGACTGATGTGGAAGGATGTGCCTTGGTGGCATGAGCAGCAGCCAGCAGCCAGGACCCCGGTGTCCAGGGCCCCTCCTGGGCTCTGTCTCTGAAGCCCTTGATTCAGCAGGTTTGAGTCAGAGCCCTGGACAGACCCAGGTAAAAGGTAATGTTAGACCCAAGTCTGTAATCCCGATTTTACCACAGTGAGATCCCATCCTAACCCCTTTCAGTCCCTTATAGCTTTGGAAAATAAGTGTTATTCACTTGATATATTTCATCCTCACATTCAACAGCAAAGCAAAATCCGCAGGGTGAGGTTTTCCTTTCTTTAGACCAGCTGGAAGCACTGGAGGGGAAAAAACAGACAAGTTATCAATGTCTAAGCTCCTCTTCAAACAGTGTGTAAGAATATTCCAAACTGTGGTCTGCAACTGAAATTTCTGCTGATTTAATAATATCCTAGATAGATTTCTAACATTCTTAGTTTAATATTTGTAGAAAAGTGCTGTTTTACATGCCTCAGGAAAACAGTCCCACAAGTTAGCCATGGGGAAAGTGCAGAAGGAGCCCTGGGTCACACATTACATTGCACAAAAGCACGCTGGGAGTGAGAAAAAAAGAACTTACATGACAAAACCAGCTTTTCAAATAAAAATGCTTTCTGAACAGAAATTTTTGAGTTATATTTTGCTTCCTTTCAAGAAAAAAAAAAAGTAAAAATTAAATGAAATTGTTTTCTCAGTACCAATTCTGGTTTTTAATCAATAATTGTTTTTTAGTACTAAAAAGCACTTTGCCTTCTTCTGAAGCACTGAAAAAAAATAAACATCCCTTTAGACTTTCAGGGCAAACACAGTATTTCCCCCCACCCCCAGCCAGCAGTTTTCAGTAAAATACATTTTTTAAATGCAGGGGGGAAGCATCAGCATACTTCAGCAATATGTATTTTCAGTAACACTGGCTTTGTAGTTCACCTTGGAAGCCTCAAATTGCTTCTCAGGGCAGCTCAGATGGCAGAGCACCAAGTGCTCTGTACGTGAGCAGACGTGCCACTTGGTACAGACAGTCTGGATCATATATAAATCAAATTGGTCTAAGTGTTCAGATTGAAACACTTGTATTATAAGACATGGCAGGGAGGAAAAGAGCTCCTAATAGCCCCCAGTATTTAAGAAAGGGCAGATGATCTTGCAGGGAAGATGAGGCAGAGTATGGGCAGGGCTCTCTGACTCTAACTTATGCATCTCTGGGCTCTTGCACCATTTACGCAATGAGCTCCTGCTCAGCGCTGCTTTAAGGTGGAATTCACTAGGAGATTTTCCACCCTGAAAAGTACTTTTAGTACAGCAGGGTTTGCAGAAACCCATACTTTGGAAAATGGGAACAGTTTGTTTTTAAGGGTTGTTATGGTAAAACTTGGGCAACTAGATGGGTTTGATGAGCAGGATGCCAGGGAGGTGTTGGGAGACCTGGATTTCACAGCTGACTGCACACGCAGCTGGGGGATCCCAGTCAAGGGCACACACTATCTCTGTATCTCACTTTCTGCAGCAGTAAAACTAGAGCATTTCTCAAGACTGTGAAGAGGCTAAATTCACAAATATTTGAAATTTGTGTTGATATCTCTGAGGGACAGGACTGTGGCGTGCCAAATGATGGCAGCACTGTGCATGTTGGAGGCATGGTGAATGTTCGCCAATTAACTGCAGATTGTTATGTTTAGAGGAATTAAAATAAACTCCTGGACTCTGACTTGGTGCAGCCAGGAGGGTGTAACAGTCCCTCTGCTGTGTCAATATCATCCTCAGCTCCATTAGTGCGATGTCTCTGTGGTGCAGAGAAGCTGAGCCCCCCCACAACACCATTCAACAATTGGTCACGGTCAAAAACTGTCCCCACCAGAGGCTGTCTGGGGAGAGCTGGGGGCATTTGCCTTCTATCTGACCTGATTTTGAGGCTCTCATTTCTTCTCACCCCCCCAGTGTTTCCCTTCCATATTCCTTTCAGGGTTGTGGGAGAGGTAAACATAGTAAACAGCACATGTGATCAAGAACTCTGTCATGCCTAAGTATTTGCTCTCCAGCCTGCCTGGCTGCAGTGGGAGCAGTGGTCAGTTTCCGAAGGACTGGATATCTCCGACTCCGGGAGCGGGAATCAGAGCCGTGCAGATAAGGCTGTCATCGGAGATAACAGCAGTCAACAACCCTCAGCATCATTATCTCAGCAAAGGGAAAAAGCAGGCAGCCCCCCTTCATATACAAAGTGCGGTGGTTATATATGTCTCCTTTACAATGATAGATGGAAAGGGATAAAGGGGGAAATCTAACAGAAAGCCTTCAAAGCCAGCGTGCTTCACATCCTCGCTCTCCCAAAGCAGACCACGTTTCCATAAAAGCAGTAAACAGTCTCCCCACAGCCTGCACCCACGCTTGCCCAGCAAGGTGGCTCCAGCAAAACTATTTCACTGACACGGGTCCGAGCGAGGGCCGTCCTCCCCTCCTTTGGTTAGTGGAATTTCTTAAGAAGGAATAATGAAGAAGTGATTGTCAAACACACCTTACTGGAAGGCAAACAAATTGGCTGGATCAGGCCTTTTTAATTAGAAAAAATAAACAGAATAAATGTGAATTTATTTGCAATGGTTTGCTTGCTGTCCAAAGCCATTACACTGTTAAGCTCCTTTTTACCTTATAATCAAACTCCAGGAGCATAACACACTCCAGCATGTCACCGTGCTGCGTGAGTTGCCCCAGGATATACCTGGCTGCATCCTCCCCATGGCACACACAGATATGTTCAGTACAGAACCCTGCAATTCCCTGCCACAGCTGGCTGCTTCCAGACAGGGACCTGCGTGTCACCATCACCGAAACCCCAACACCAGCATGACACGCTGCAAGTGCCCCTTTCAAACATGCAGGCCAGTTTGCAAAGCCCCAGACGAGCTGATCCCCAGAGAAACACCTTAATCAAAGCCCAAGAGGAAGCAGGGCAAATTAATAGGCAAAGATATAAAGGAAAGTGGCAAAATCCTAAATAAAATGTCTGGGTCTGATTTCTTTATGTGCGTTTCTGAAGTGAGAAGAAGCACACGGAAGGGCATTTAATTAAATCAAAGGGTAAAGGAAGGGGTTGCCATGCAGCTTGCTATTATGTTACAGTTCACTAAAATGAAAACTTATTTTTAAACCTCTGGTATTAATTTGAGATTATTCAGATACTTAATTAAAAGTGCAGCATGTGTTAAATATTATTTCAACAAAGATTATCATCAAAACCCTATGTAATAAGATCCTTCAATGCTTAGAGCGATATTTTATGCAAATTTTCCATGCCACCAAATGAAGGTCTCTTCAATTTTTTTCCCCGATTCTTCATTTGTTGCAGCAAAATGTTCCAGGCAGGGAAAAAAAAAAAGGTTTCTAGAATAACAAGGATCATACAGATAATGCAGTGCAACAAATAGCAGCTCGGTGGTAGTCACGTTTCTGTGCTCAGCTCCCTTCCTGATACCACTTGGCAATAAAGGACGAGATAAACAAGCTCCCATTAGAGCTAAAGGGCTGAATTTTGCTCCCACTGAGGTTACAGATGGTGTAAGCCAGGAGTGAATTTGCCCTGGCAAAACCCTGTCAGAGTAAGAAAGGCAGGAATTTGCCCTTCATGCATCAGGAATGAACCAACCGTTCATACTTGGAACATATAAGATAACAAGGTTTCCAGGGCTAAGAATATGTTTTCCTGTGTGGGATTTCTCCTGTGGCCTTTATTCCTGTGAATAAAGTCAGTGAAGTTGATGGGAGCTAATCCTGTAAAACCAAGGTTCAGTGCTAAGTTTTCAGTGTCGTTTGTAGAGTTCGATTTTACTTTTAGAGAAAAAAAAATTAAATACTTGCTCTAAGTGACACTATCCTGCCTGAAAACCAGCAAATGAAACACTTAGGAAAATAATCAAATACTTACATGGACTTCCCTCTTATATAATGGCTGCATCAGTCCTGCCACAAGCAAACTTCATTTATTGATTTGGGCCAGCATTGCACTGATTCCCTAACAAACCCAGGACTATTCCCAATCAAAGACCTCATTGTTTAAAGCTAACGTAACAGTCACGAGGAATTGCAAGTACTGGTTTGAACATATAAAACTCTGATACTCCACAATGCAGAGCAACTTAAAAAATATTTTATTCTTGCTATTCAGCATGCACTCAATACACTTATTTTGTAAAGACTGGGAAGGACTTCCATTTATTAGATGCTGCTGTCAAAATATAGGAAAAGCAACTACAATCAGTTTGGGGAATAGTTCAAACCATCATCAAGAAACAGAACAAAAAGAGCACCAAAAATAATAAGTAACATTTTCAGTGTATTAAAGAGTCTGCCCATATCCTACATCCCCAGCACCACATACGCACACACAGCCTCTCTTACGGGTTCTTCACTTTCACGGCTGTCACGCAGTTAGAAAGCCCCCACTAAAACGACAAGCCATGTATTCTGCTGAAATCACAGCACTAAAAATCTATGGAAAAGAAATGCTGAAGCTACTTTACAGCAACTGTTAGCCAGCCTTGGATTGTGGTTGGAGGTAAACTGCACCAGCAACACGAGCAAGAGATAATATGGAAGAATAATTTAAAAAATATCCAAATCAACAAATCAGAGTAGCAGAATGCCAGCCGCGGCTTCAATCTGAGAGCAAGGACGGGGATTCCTCTGTCCTGGATAAGGATTATCAGTGTGGCTGTCCTCAGAACAAACTGCGGGAAAGGTGCAATAAAGTGCATTTAAGGCAGAGAGAAAGTTGTGGAGCCGAGGAGCAGTGCTCGTTTGTAACCATTTGCTCAGTTCTTCCCGCGGCTCGGTCGGTGCTTCTGCAGCAGCAGCGGCTTTGGCTGCAAACTCATGCGGGCATGCAGCTCGCCCTTGTACTTGCCAGAAAAGTTCAGAACTGGCCAATGATGCTACCAACATCGGAGTAACAAATCCACATAGGATCTGAAAGGATTTTGATTTAGTTTAGTTTTTAAAGGATATTGTTAACAGGCAAAGAGAGAGTTAGAAAGAGTAAAAATCACGGGATTTTAATACTGAGTGTGCATGTGCTGAAAACAACAAAGTTAGAAGTGTTGAAATAAGAGTTAAAAGATGTTCCATCGTGAAATCTACCCACAGCTGTATCTTGAAACAAAGATCTCAGAACACGATATATCATCTTGGGTTTCATGCGGACTCACGCAAACAATTATACAATTAAAATATTATACATATTCTATATACATATTTACTCAGATGTTCTTCAGGGTGTATTTTTGCACAAGCNCCCGCAGCAGCGCAGCGCAGCGCGGCCGCGGCACAGCGCACACGCTCGGCTCGGAGAGGCCGCTAAGCCGCCTCCAAATGCCCGTGCTCGGGCCCGCCAGGCCGGACAAAGCCAGGCTGGCAAGAGCAGCTCTGCTCACGGCATCGCTTTCCCGGCGCCGCTCCCGCCAACTTTCGCTATCGGAACTGTCAAACAAAACTCCTGGCTTTGTCGCGGGCTCTTTGTGCTTTAGCTCACTGCTTTATGGCTTCAAAAAGGGNTACATATTCTATATACATATTTACTCAGATGTTCTTCAGGGTGTATTTTTGCACAAGCAACACAATATTATTTCTAGGTATTTAAGTGGTTGGAGGGTTTTTTCTTTATAATAGGTCTTTAGGTTTCGTTGGGTTAATTCAATTATGGGTAAAGTTATCTAGGACACCACGCCAGAGCCTCCTCACTCCGCGCTGCAATTATACGCATACAAAGAGAGAAAAAAAAACGAAAAACCGCAAAAAAAAAACCCCTTCTTGCAGGGGGCTGTTGCCGTGAAGAGCAGGGCTGCGCGGGGCTCGGGGCGGCAGTGCGGGGCAGTTTGCGCGGTGCGGGCTNGGATGGGACTTTTCACCACCAAAGTGGTGGGGAAAAAGAAGAATATAGCAATGCGCAAATATTGACCTGTGAAACCCCACACTTTGGTGCAGTCATTTCTTAGATGGGCTGAAAGTAGCACCCTTACCCACTCCCTTACACAAATGTGTCCATGTGAACGCTCACCTTCAAGAAGCACACGTGCTCCTCTCAATCCTGTCCTCACTTCCATTGGGTTTTGAAAATCTGGAGGAAAGCCACAAAATTAAGTTAAACCAGCAAGAGTTTAGAATCAGATTTCCAAATATAGTCATTTAAAAGGATGAACTTGCTCCTCCTAATAATGCATAAACTGCTGGTGTCAGTCCTGTTGCCATTGAAGCCCTTATAAATATGCATATACAAATTGTATATAATGTGATGTCTGAGTAGGAAGAGAATCATATATGTGTGTGTATCCAGACTGTATTAAAGATAATAAATACATATGTTCTCTCTGCCCAAAATGCATATTGGGGTAAACACTGAAGCATACAAGAAAGCATATATATATTTTTCAGGCACTTAAAGTAGCTAATGAGATCAGGCAATGAAAACTTATAGAGAAAAATTTAAGATCATAATTTAAAACAACTAAGATTAGATCGATCTTTTAAAAAAGTAAGTCAGACATCAACTCCCAGATGTCAACATATCCTGTCTCTCAGGTAATAGCTGAGATAAACAAACCAAACTGTGGGGTTTGCACTAACCTGAATGTGTGTGGCTGCATCTCTGATAGGGGCACATTACTGCCTCAGTCCCAGAACAGAGGCAGTTCAGGATGGGCTGTGAGGCCAGACAGAGCTGAACACACATCCTCTACCCAACACTCTCTTTTGTAAAAACCAAACCAAATTTATTCCCTAACTTAAGGTCTTTCAGCCTTACCTGCACCAATCTGTTAGTTCATAACTACTGCAGCGGTAAAGGTTGCTCTTAATTCCTGCATCTGGTGTGAGGCAGAGGACAGAGCTGGTTTTAAAAAGCAAGTAATGGTGAGAGCACACGGTGCGATGAAAACTGAAGAGGGCCAGTAACACTTTGTGATACGCTTTGCAAACTTTATCCTATCTTTTTATTCTATTGCAATTAGAAATAAATTAGCTTGCAGAGAAAGCAGGCAACTAGCCTAGGTGGCATGGTGAAATTTATAATAAAGTCACACAAGTCACGATTTCCATCACATGGAGGTCAGTGTGCAGTGCACAGACACTCCGTGAGCAGGTTCTGTGGATCATGTTTTTATCTTCCTAAATGAATGCGCCTCTACAGTAACTGAACATTTGTTTGCTTGTATGGAGCTCATTATGGCTGGATCGTACTTGAAATCCCAGAGTTTATGCAGGGGAAATAATTTTTCAGATGATCTCTGGTCCTGCTTCTCTCAGACATTTAGAGCCACCCACACAGCCCCCACTGCCAGTCAAGCTGCATAACACAGATCAGTTGGTTTTTTTCAATTATCCACGTCCATAAGCAGCTTCCCATTGACCAAAGCGATGGCTGTTAGTCTTCATCAAACTTAAAGGGATACCAACACATCTAAAATGCATTTGTCATTTTTTTTTGTCTGGAACAAAGCAAGGAAGAGCCACAAGTCTGTTCAGAAAAAGAGAAAACCTTTCGGAAAGATCAGCATGTTTGTTATTGACTGACCGCACAGTGTGGCACCAGGTACCTGAATCTGCTTTCCAAAACCTTCTGTGTTCCTACCATGTCTATTAATTGCACTGAAAACTCCTTCAAATATTTGAAGCCCTCAGTTATCCAAAATTCTCCCCTTCTCCATTCTGAACCATTATGTTCAGATAATTGAGGCTGTGTGGAGCACACTTGCAGCCACTTAGAAGAGCGAGCATTATCTTTCAGCTGATACAACTATCAATAGCAAGTGTACAGCATATACTACAAAGGCTTTATTGTGCATATGTAGGGAGATAGAGATGAGATATGGTTCCGGGAGGCAGTTTGTCTAGTGGTTACAGTACAGAGTTGGGTGTCATGAGACCAAAGTTTTAATTACTACCTCTGCTACTGACTCTGTTACTCAGATAAACCACTCGCTGTCTCTGCATGCCAGCATCTCACCCTGCAAAAAAAGGGCACTGTGAGAATTATCCACCTTTGTCAAGCACTTTGATACCCTTAGATAAACAGCTTTTTATGTGTAACTGCTGAGTATTACTGTCCATTTAATTGCATTTCTAAAACTCTCTGGAAAGAAAGGACTGAAAAAAATAGCTGAAAACATTTGAGAAGCATAACTTTAGTTGCCAGAGACTGGCACAAAGTTCAGCAGAGCTGTGCTGACTTAAATCAAGGCAGACCTGGCCCTTTAAACATAGTTTGCTGAATGTGACGTGACCAGTGCGAACAAGCTGTACCTGTGCTAGGTACAAACTACCAAATGCAGACTCATATGTATTGCTGCAAAAATCTTTATCTTACCACAAACCAGTATTTGAACAAGAATAATTCAGCATTCATTAAAGCAATAATCTTTGTGTTCAGTATGCTCTGAACAAAGTCATTTTGTTTAGAGAGTCCCAAAACTTTCTGCATAGAAGGACTGGAACCAGTGTGTGTCCTCCCTTTGAATGGAGCCAAGCGATGTGCAGTACATCACACGCTGGCACCAAGAAAGGTGCCAGGCTTAAAGAGCACGTCTTAAATCATGGTACCATTAATGCTTCCAGCACACAAAATGCACAAAGATAATAGAAAACAAAGGTCTTTGAATACTGATAAACCTCCTGATTGCAGGTGAGGGACTACACAAAGATCCTTGTACAAAGCTGTAACTGCACATACAGTACACCCAGATACGCTGCAGACGTATTTGTAATCACCATCCACCAAACTCCTTAAGAGCAGGCAGAACACGACCCTGTGAGGTAAGGAGTAGGCACCTGCTGCTCTGTTATCTTTCTGCTTTGTCTTATAAGCATCTGAAATTCTGTTTTAAGGCTTTTCCACGTGGTGATTTCTATAAATCGCCCTTCTCGGCTGGAGTGCTGAGGTGAGGGGAAAAATCCTGCACTCACTTAAAGCCTTTTATTTCTCTTGTAACATGGACATATTGGAGAGCAGATTAGCCAAAGGAGAAAAAACGGAATACCATGACCTAATCCTTCCTCTCAGAGAAAGAAAGGGGAAAGAAAGCCTCTTGTGATCTCCAAGGAGGAACTTGCCTTGTAAACTAGTCTCCTGTTTGAAACGGAAACAAGAATGTGAATCCTGATACAGGGAGGCTACCAAAGGCAGGGAACAGCTTAACAGACCAAAGATTTTCCCTTTCAGTGCAATGCAGGGTATTACACTGGTCCTGCCTACATCAGAGAAACAGGCAGCAAAAACTTAACAGGTTATAAGATCCTTTGGCCACAAAGACATCCAAATGCGGTTATTTTTATACACTAGGCAGAAGCATAATCTGTGTCCAAGTTTATAAACTGTGGGCTTGTAGCTTATTAAAAGGATTCTATTACTGGCTCCCCTCTCTTCAGTTATTGCATCCAACCCCTGTCACATGCAGTTACAGCCCTCTCAAGCCTGCCCCTCTATAAAACCAGGAATGCTGCCCTTGCCCCCTACTACTCTTAGGGAATGGGGGCAATCAGCATTAGAGTAGCTAAATATTTGAAGAAGAGATACATTTTTACTGGCAAACATTATTTGGAATAAATTTTGCACTTCCTCAAGTGCTTGGATAAAAGGGCATGAAGGCAGGCACACTGACTGCCATTGTCCTCTTCTATCAGGTAAGAAAGCTGAGATCTGGGGTAAGCTCATGGCAAAATTGAGAAAAACCCCTCAGAACTCCCCAGGTCCCTTTGCAGCACCAAAGTGGACAATTGGCCCACTAAGCTGTCTCTTCTCCAGCTTCAGCCAGCCAGATCACTCCTAACAGCCAATTCTTGAGACAAATTTAATTTCCCCTCCTGCATGCACATGCCCATGACTAGGCTACTTACACCCTCCATTTTTCATTGTCCAGAAATACTTGGAGTGGTGAGGTTTTTTGCAGTTTCTTTGAACATCTCACTCCATTCTCCAGAAGCACTGTGAATATGCTCCGAGCACTGTGGTGGCATCACTTCTGCTCCCTCCAAGCAGAGGATCCGAGCATCACTGGCTCTGACACATGAACACAACGGGCATGAAAAGCTTCCAGGAATACTCACAGGTTTATGAGCTTGTTTTACTCAGCAGGAGCACAAACCCCAGGGAAAACCCGAATGACGAGGAGTATATGCAAATAGAACTTCATTGTGGCAACAGCTAATTAATCTTTTAAATTCCAAGTATTATCTTCAGACTTCTTTTTTGGCATCCTTCCCCAGTTCCTATCCAAGTATCCAATGTCCACAGCTTCCTAAAACACGGTGGCAGATGCCATTCTGATAGGAAACCAGAAATTCCTTCCTGATCCAACAGATTATGTCATACCTCTCAAATGCAAGATCAAATCCAATCCAGCTACCTGTCCATCTCCAGACTGCCTATCAATTAGCATTAGACACTAATTTGATTAAATTGGTATGTTGAAATTTTATTTGATTCCACCTAAGCAGTGTAATTCCCCTTGTGCATTCTCTGTAACCCACTAATTTTCCAATGGAATGGGAAACACAGGCTAGGATTTGGGGGATAGTTCCTCTACTTGTTAACATGTGAGCTTAAAACCTCAGTAAAAAATAAATTCATGCAACTTGGTAGAATGAGACTTGCCAGTTTCAGAGAAAACGGCTTTCTACAAAATAACCCAGATGGGAGGAAAAAAGTATACATTTAACTCTGAAACCTGAAGTGTTCTTTGAGGGGAAATGAATACTTTTTAGCCTTAAAGGGATCACAGACTGCAATTATATAATTCTTGTCAACTGATGTTAAAGATAGGCTGGAAAGAATGTATGCTGAGGCCCTGCAATAAAACGAGCTCCTTTACTCCTTTCAAATGTTTGCAATCCTTGGAGGTTATCCAAAGGTCGAATACAGGAAAAGTCTTAGTGAACAGAAAACATAATCATGAGCTTTTTTAATACGGGCCCTTTTTGTAATAAAATAAAATTATGGTAAGGGAAGGGAGGGTGGGTTCTGTCTCCTCAGATCTAAGGCCAGGGGAGCTGAGTTTTAATCAGAGGCTGCTGTTCTCCTCTCCTCTCCTCTCTCCTTCCCAGCCTGTCACTGCACAGAGAGAAAAGCCAACAGAGGTGCATGGGCACTGGGTGTGCTGCAGAGGGGCAAAGGCACAAGCCTGCACCGAAACCGCTTGGCTTTGCTGCAATGCAAGGACATATTTCCCAAGAGGGAGATGGATCTTCATGGCCAGCCAGGTTGCACAGGGCAGCAGCAGATCCTCCTCAACACCCTCCTCGCCTGGGGTCTGTTGGAGAACAGCTCCATACAATGCTTGAAATAATGTGCTGCCCTTTCTGGGGTGCACCAGGACAGATGGCATGTTTCCCACAGAAACACCCCTGGAAGCTGGAGGTAAAGGTATATGGAGAATATCACAGCCAGCTGCAACTACACAGGAGTTTAAAGATGGGTTGTCAATACATTTATGGATTTTGGGGCAGAATCCAGGACTGCAGTCTTTGCTCTTTCCAAAAGTGATATGACTTTAGTCATGACCACCTGCAGTCAGGGAGCTGCTTTCTGTTTTACTTGGAGTACCTGGAGGCATTGCCTGGTTACCCTACCTGGGCTATGGCCACCAGTCACACACAAGCACTTGCATCACCTACTGCATTTGGTTCAGAATTTTTCTGCCCATGTACAGATTTGACTCCATCCCCTCAGTCTGCTAAACACAAGCCTGGAGCAGCAAACCATGAAGTACCTGGAGGTACTTTCATGAAATGGACATTTGCTGAATGCATCAGGCACTTCTGAGTTGTGATCATCCTCCATTGGAAAACCTGTGAGACACCCACCAAGAGTGGCTCTGTTCTAATCCCACACTCTGTAACACTTTATCACCATTTATCTCTTATGGTGACTGTTCTAGCATCCATCTGTTACTACAAACCTGTCTTACCTGTCCCTCACAGGCTGAGAAAACAATCTTACAACAAACAATATTTTTTTCATATCAAAAATTAGAAACTTGCTTTAATGACCCATCTGTACTGCCTGAGGAATGTCATTCATGCTGACAAGTCCACCAGTGTTTTGAAGATATTTTTTCCTGTTTCTTGAATTTCTTCTGGACTTCCTCTGGCATCGCACCATTATCAGTCTGGATGGAGACACCTTTCCCATTCCATGCTTCATATGAATAAATAGACTTAGGAAAAAAAAAAGAAGAAAGAACATACCTACCATTCCCATCCAGGCAACAAACCCACTTCAGAGCTGGAGAGAGTTGGAGCAATGTGGATTGACTAGTAAATGCATCTGCTCTGTTAGGATTTGAAACTATTTCCCATTAGCAGTGCTCCCATGGACCATCTCTTAGCCTACAGACATGAAAACCTGATTGCATATTTGAAGTAAATTTAAGCCTTGGGAATGTCCTGTCCAGGGCCAGGAGGTGACTTTGATGACTCTTAGTGGATCACTTCTAATTCAGGATATTCTAAGATTCTATGAAAATATTTCTTTTTTTATGTCATTTCATGCCTGTAGTATGTTTTCTGTTACAAACAGCACATTTTGTTCTCCCTCATCTTTGAGGAAGAGATGCAGAGCTGCCTGTCACAAAACCAGGAGACAAAGACCTTTGACAGACCCTCAACACTACTGCATGTAGAATATGCCATATATTTATTTTTTAGTACTATAGTGAGTCACAAAAGAGATGTGATTGACAGCCCTACTGCATTCCAGGAGTGATGGTACAAGCCCCCCATTAGGAGGTATGACCCAGAACATCACCTCTCCATTTTTTCATGCAATCCTTATTTCACCTCTCCCTCTTTCATCCAATCCTCTTCCTGCTCAGTGGTGTTCCTTGGCTTTATCCACATATTCTTCCTCTTCCATTTGAGCTGAAAAGTCAAGAGAAGAAATACATGAGCACTGGAAAAGCCACTAGAAAGCAAACTGCTGATTTTAAAAATAAAGGTATCTATTCACAGACTGATTTAGAGAATTGTTTTGGCATGTACTAAATGCTGCTGATCTCCACAAGATATAAAAATTCGCTAAAACTCAGGCACCAAAACTCAAACAGACATTGAGAAGCCCTTCCTCAGTGAAGCCACTTGCCCAAGCTGAGGGATAAGTTAAGACATCCTACAGAAATTCCATGTGCTCTTGGGCCCAGGAAAGTGTTAGCAGTAAGCTGACCCTGCACACCAAAATGAAATCAGAGCCCAGGAAGATGAGATGCAGATTTTCCTGAGAGCAGAAGGTGGGCTCAGTGGTGCTGCAGGCAGGCAGCTCTTCAAACGAGTTCCACACATGGGAACAAACGTGTCCAAAGGCCCCAGACCCAACGGGAAGCTGCTGGGTGCTGAACACAGCTGCAAATCTGGCACTCAGAGTGGGCACTGAGCCCTGGCAAATCCAACTCCCATCCCTGCTGAAAATCTGTCACCACATCGTCAATGTTAAAAGACAGGTTTTTCAAATGGGAAAAGTGCATTTATCACCCTCAGCAAACTCACGAACACCACAAGGCATAATTGCTCAAATGTCAAATAAAAATTCTCGGCTGAGCAAACACCACTCATGGACCTTTTTTGATCCCCAAATATGAATGTTTTTAGAACAGGATGAGCATGTGGCCAGTGGGGCTGGAATGGAGAGTGCTTCGTAACCTTAACTATACCAGGCGTGATAAAGTGCCCACTATCATGAAAAAAAGCTCATCTAAAAGACAGAGGGAAACCAGATGGGAAAAGAACACAAACTCTCAGCAGGAATCTCAGAGATTTTTTTTTTTTTTACATTGCTTTCAATTTTTCCAAAATAAAAATCTCTTCCCATTACTTGATGCTAAGCAGAAATATGGTTTGATCCACCTGAGGCATCCTGAGGGCAAGGCTGAAAGGTCAGGGTTAGCTCTGGTGCTGGAGCTGCAACCTCCTCCCACGCCATGGGGATCTGTGAGCCCAGCCCAGTGCAGCGAGTACTGCCAGCCCCTCCAGCCCATCAAGCACCTGGGGCTGCAGGACTGCCTACCTCAGCTATTGCAGACTGCAACACCTTGGCTACTTCTGATGCTGCAATTCTTTCTGCTGCCCTGGCAAATGCTTCAGCAACTCTTTCTGCCGCTGGGTTTTCTGATGCTCCCACCACCATTGCCGCTGCTCCTTCAGGAGTGACCACCTTCCTGCCAGTACCTGTTTCCACTTGGCTTTCCACCTCTGGCATTGCAGCTGCTTTTTCTGCTCCTTCCACCTCGGATGGAGATGAAGCTGTTGTGTCCTTTCCTGCTTCCTCTGGTGCTGTGACAACCAGCAGCTCCATGTCTCCTGCCAGGTCACCAGCAGCCAGCGCAGCAGGAGGACCCTTCCCTGGGGACAGCACAGGCCAGCACAGTTGTAGAGCTGGCCTGGAACCTGTTGGTAGAAACAGAGAGTGTGAAGCAGCACAACGGTAAAGAAATGGGTTTTCTATCAATTCTGGTGTCACTACAAGTGGACCAGTGACAGGTCCTGGAGCCAGCAAGGACTGCTTTCCCATTGCCTGCCTTGTCCATAGCAGACCAGAGCAAGGGACTGGGACCCACAGCACTTGTGCAGTAGCACAGCTTTGACTGTCATGTCCCAGCCCCATGTTCCCCAGTGGGTAGCAGCCACTTTTGCAGCCTTAAACTGAGGCCAAGCTCACGCTGTATCCCAAAACATCTTAATGCCTCATATCAAGTAGTTTGTGTAGCAAAAAGGAGAATAAAAGGAAGGCTGACTCTTTCCCGAGATAAATTTTTGCTTAATGTTCTAGGAAAAAAAACCCTAACAGTCTCTACAGAGAAAACAGCATAAAACCTATGGAACATGCAAGTCAAAATGTTTTTTCAAATTGTCATATTCTCCTACGTAAAGAATCTGAAGGTCATGCCCACAGGTCAGGAATAGAAGGCTTGGTGTAACTTATCCCAGAATTTCTGCTAATGTATCTCACTTCTGACCTGCACCAGCCTCCCTGCTGCAATCTGTGCTCCCCATACACACCTTGGCTGCTGGGCTTCAAAATCTCTGCAGTCACATTAAGTTTTTGACTGGCATGTTTGTCCCAGTGCCATGGGAGGCATGGGTGAAATTTTGACAATCCAGTCATCTTTTCTGATAAATACACAAGGGACACTGGTAGAAGAGATCCATAACTATCTAATATGCATGTGTTAATCAACTTTCATATTAGAAAGATCCTCTGTGAAGTGTAGCTGCTATAAGGTCAAAATAAAGCTTGCAGTGAAGTAAGTGATTCATTCCCAGAACAAACTGTGAGAAGTGTTGTACTGTAAATGCTGCTACTTCTCCCTAGTAAACCTACTCCAGTCTAGAAGTCAGGACAAGTCTGAGAGGTGATGCGGGATGGACTAAATTGTATGAATTCAGAGTACAAGTTCAGGAGTCAGAAAGGGCCATTGAATCCACTCATATCCACTGACTTGGGCAGAAAAAAAAAAAATCACCATTTGATTAATTCCCACATGTTTTGTCCCATCTCTCTTACAGAGACCAGCACAGGCACTGGATTAACACACAAGTAACTTTTTGGCATCTGACTACACAGCAATACAAAGAGATTCCTGCAGCATGGAGGCATCCTCAAGCTGGCTGTAACCCTGCCAGCACCCCACCAGGGTTTGGCACGGCTCACAACCCCCTGCACACCTCCACGGGCAGTCCCAAGAAAAGGACAAGTAACACTTGACAGATGTGCTGAGAAACTGAGATCGGCAGGGGACCCTGATGCAAGCACATGGAGGATACTGGCTGTTCCCAGCTCACACATGCTCCATAAACCACTGGCAGGAACTTGGGCAGGCCTGATGAAATAGTGATGACACCACTGATCAATGCTGCTTAGCATCAGTAATTTAAAAAAGAGGAGGAAAAATAAGGTGGAGAGCTATGAAAGGACAGGATGGAATGAACAAGAGGTGCTAGGGTTGAAAAAAGAGAATAGTAGAGAAAATAGGCAAAAGGAGAGCAGAGAAGGTAGAGCGGAAAAACTGGAGAAGAGTGGATACAGATTGTCACTGCTGTGAGAGAGTTGTGCCCAATTACACTTAGAGAGGAGAGGGGCCAAAAGCCACCTGAAGCATCCTTTCACACACACCTACATCCTTGTGGACACAAGTCAGTCACTTGCTCACTGAACAAGTTACCTGCATATCTGCTTCATTAAATAGTAACCCTGTAGGTCTGCTGACAAGAACATACTTCTCCCTCCTTTGGTAATTAGCCCCGAAGGCTGGTCATGCTCACTGGCCATGAAACGCTGCAACAAGCAGCCTTTCATGCCTCGTGCTTTACCTTTGTCCCTGTCTGTTCCCGTCAGGCTGGTGAAGGCAGGCACGATGCCCGCCCGGCACTGGCGCTTCCTGGCTGCGTTCATGCTCTCACCCGGCGCAGGGTGCCGGCGTCTCTCAACACGGCAGATATGAGCTCGCTGGGACAGCGGTGACCACAGAAACTGGGGACTTTCAGCCTTTTCCTTCTGCTTGGAAAAAACACAAGGGCAGACTAAGAAGCAGCAATTTGCTGCCAGTCAGCTTGAGACGGCTGCAATTCGATATGCTGGGAAGAGGAAGGGTCTTAGAGGCTCCAGAGATACAGGAGAGGAAGCACAGGGCTTTGTGTCAGGAGCTGGACAGGAACTGGAGGCTCAGCCCTTCTGCAGAGGTTGGGCACACTGCTCAGCAAACCAGAAACAGGGCCTGAGAAGCTTTCTCTCACTTTTGCCACCAAGGGAAAAAGTCCCACCAAGGGACTTTGCTGCCACAGCTCTGGCCCCAGTCAGTGACATAGTCCTAAGAGCAGTAAGAGACCCAAACCCATTTTAAAAAACATGAAATGCCTCCTAAAGTTCCTGCAATGTGGGTTGAGTTAAGCTAAAGTTGACATGAACTCAGTGTAAGGGATTAAAATGGTTTTGGGTTTTTTGGTTTTTGTTTTCCTAAATTACTTTTCTTGTCAAAAAACAAAGGAGGCAGGTTACTAACACTTACCCCTTTCAAACCTGTTAGGAGCCTGAAAATAAGCATGCATAGCCCAAAGCTTTAGCTTTATGATCACGTTTCCCCTCCAAAATATTTTGCAGATAAATTCCAGGCACTTCAGCCTGGAGAACTTCACTGGAGAACAGTGCAAAGATTAAAACCAAACATATTGCCAGTAATTCCTGGCAGCCTGTTCCAGCAGTGAGCCCGTGGACCTGGGAATGAACCAGAGCTGTGCTCTGACTCAAGATAAGACCTCGAGTAAGTCCCACCTGCCTCTCTGGCCTGCAAAACTCTGCAGGGGCAACAATTGAGATTTAGCAAAGCTTATTTCTTCTTATATGGTGTCTGAGGTCTGGTCACTGCAAGCCTGTTTTTTCAAGAAGCTTGCTGCCTGCCTGCATGGTTTTTGTATACCTACATAGTACCATTTTGACCCATTTGCATGGGGGCCAATTTCACCTCATAACCTCCAGTTAAACCTCATGAATTGCCTCTAAGCCACCAGAACATTACCCTGCTATTCCCCCAGGAGAGCAGGATGGCAGCATTTTGGATCAAGCCACCACTCAGCTGCTCCATACTGTCAAAGTCCACCACCCTCTGCCCAGGCAATGCCAGACCTGCACACTAAGGACAGTCCCAACCTGACCTCCCTTTCCCAAGCATACCTGGCTCAAGGCTGCTATGTAGGTAAACTCCCTTGTGCTATACAAGCCCTGTTCCTTCTACCAGAGACCATTTGAAGGTCTGTTTTCTGCTCTGCAACAGTTCTGAACACAGTTTGCAAAGCCCCTTTTTAAAAATCTTGCCCTCCATGTGGCACTCATCTAATTTGCCCCCAGCCCAATTGTTTTTGTCCGACTAATGTTCATTGCTTCAAAATGAGTTTGGAGCTAATGCTGTGTGTCTACCAATTAAATGTTTGATGGAATGACATCAAAATCAAAACAGACAGAAAAAAAGTGTTCCCCTTTGATATGCTGACCACATTGTACAAAACTCACTATTATAAGACTCTGGTTGCTTAGAATTTTACCAGACTTTAATCTTTTGAATTAAAGCTTCCAATGCTGGTTTGTCTGCCCTGCTGGAATTCAGGATGAAAATTTCAGCTAATGCAGTTCATTCACTACAGGAAAGCTTTTTACCCCAGTTAAAAAAAGAGAAAAACAACAAACAACTGATAGCTCATGCAAACTTTTGGTTGAATAGTCTCAGTGCTATCATTTGGAGCACTGCTTTAAATTTTGGCAGGAAGGTCACAATGGTGCCAGGGAATAATTCTTTACAGAAAGAGTAATGCACCTTTGGCCAAGCTATGAGTCCCTGAAAAATCAGTTTGCATATGCTCTGTAGTGATTTGTGATAGGTAGAAAATATTTTTCAAAGTCCTGATTTCACAATCTAAATATTCTTTTTGTGCAGTTTTGGTTTTCTTTAATGTAATCGATAAAAATAGCCAGTGACCTTTAGTGACATCTAAACAGGCTCCCGGTTTCCTTCCATAGTTTGAAGCCTTAAACAATGGCCCCAAAGAAATGACTCAATACCACACACATGTACTTGATGCCTGGGAAATTGCTGGTTGTTGGTCAGCAAGAACAAGGAGATTCACACAGTTCCAGTGCATGGCATGTTCAGGGAATTTGGGGAACTCAAGGCATCCTGAGATGCAGGAAGCCAACATCCCCCCCAGCCACCACTCTGCACTCCAAGCAGTGTGAGGATGCCCACGAGTTTTGAATGAAAGATAATGAGGGTAAAAAAACCTTTTGGGATTCCATGGTATGTGGTGATTCCACTCACAAGCTGCCAGCACAACATTTTCCATGTGCTGAGCTCTCAACTTCTTAGCACAGGCTGCTGAAGTCTTTTAGTGTGGCAGAGTGGAGGATTTGTGCTCCCAAATCAGTATTGTCCTATATTAGGGCAGGAGCATTAAATTACCCCTTGTTCTTAAAGGAGAAGGAAATTTCAGAATCCTATTAGGCAAAATTCACCTGACACTAGCTTTTAACATGTGTGTGTATAACCTCAGCCAGAAAGAAACCTTCTACAGCTCAGCTAGTGGAACTGTTGCCTTTAGACCACAAGCAACGTGTGTGAAACCTGAGAGAGGAAATCTGCAGGTTTCTGAAAAAATCAGGATTCTGGAAGTGGGGTCAGCCTTCTGGCTCACTGTCACAATATGGCAACCACCAGTGTCCAAGGACAGTGGGCAGTTTGCAATGAATTATGTTGTTACTCTGAAACCCTGTGTCCTAAGGACTTCTTTTCTATATACCTGCCAAAGCTGCTATTTACCCAACATAGCCATAGCATTGGGTCATTAAACAATACTGATGGCAATGCCCGGAGAATTCCAAGCACCTATTGTACTATCACTGAATTCCTCCTTTGATCACCATGGTCAGAAATATCTGATTTTTATCACTCTTTAATAGCTCCCAATCAACTTCAAGAAGTTACCACAATGCTCATGGTAGAACCTTTGTCAGACCAGGCTAATAATTGACAAACCCAGAACAGCAGATCTCACTAGTTCCCCATTGTCAGTCATATATGACCTCCTCCATGGGCTTGAAACCCCAGGGACAGTGTTTGAGCTTCCATGTTGAAGATTACTCTGCCTATGTCAGAGCAAAAAGAGCTGTAAATGTAGAAGCCTTTTCCTTGCAAAAGCCCAGCTTCCTGCAAAAGCCCACAGAGATTTACAGGGAAGAAAATATGAAGCACGTTTGAGCAATCTCAGGACACACACTCCTAAGCATGAAATAGGAACTTTCGTGTTCATGTTGTTACTAGATCACTCAAGAGAAACACATCTTTCCCATACTTAAGGCACAACAAGACTCTTCCTTGTACAATTCTGCCACCCTTCACCTGTGTACCAGACAATGCTTACAAATAACCTGGCAATACTTCCCAGTCACTGTTATGACCTAAAAATACCTTCCCCTTGCTGAGATGGTCTAATTCACACATACCTAACCCAAAGCAACTGCTTATTCAGCATGTGCTTAGCACTGACAGTTTCTTGTTCAGATTTGGAGGGCTCATGTGCCTCAAAGTTTGCCTGAGCTCTCCAATCATGCTGCTCCATCTAATAAAAGACACTATCTCTACCTACAAACCTTGTCCAGCAGTAATCAGAGAAATGTATCTTGTCTGATTCCAAAATCTGTCAGTCAAAAAAACCGCAGTGTTCTGATGAATGCTTCTGAAAACAAAATGATCAAAAGAAAGGAATCTGAAATCGAGTTTATAAATTACAGAAGTTAATAGTATTTTACAAATCCCTGCTTTCTTTGTGCTGCTAATGTTGTTCTTGAGAGGCTTATTCTTGAAACCTAGGAAACCTGCAAGAATCAAAATCACTGGAAGTGAGTTTAGGATCAAGACTTCTCTTGGGGAAGGAGACACACATCAACACCCACAACTGCTTGTTTCAGTGAAAACAAAAAGGGTTATCCTTGGTTTTGGATTTATTCTGAGAAACAATTGAAGACTATAAACCAGTTGCAACGTATTTAAGGAATCACAATAAGCAGATGATAGGCCATTTTGGCAGAGGAAAGAACAAATCTGCAACAGCCATTTGAAGAGGGAGCATTTTCAGGTAATCGTAAGTTATGTAATTACACGATTAATGCTCCAGTTTGTAGGTAGTCAAAACATGGCAATAATATATATAACAACATGTTTAATCCAGCTCCATAATGTGCAGTTGTAACACCATGTTCATATAAGGTTTTCTCTCTTTATTTCCTACCTGGTGATGTACACCCGGGGAATTCCTGGATTGACACTGAAGCACCAGGCATTATGTAGAGGCAATACAGTGGATTCAAGGGACAGGTGTACAGTGTATTGGCCAATTTGGGTGACTTTTTAATGGGTTAAACAACAGTGGGTATTTACAAGAGTTGCATGTTCCTGAGGAGTAAGAAAAAAAGGAAAAATCACATATGTCTAAATGAAATGTTTAGAGTAGGCATGTTGGTATAAGCTACCTGGGGAAGATGAAATAAAAAGCGTAGATTCCATTCACCTCATCCAAGAAGCAGCTGCAGTGGCCAGTGGAAGTGTTGGTTTCCTGCCTCTAACATGCACGTATTCATGGCCCTCAGCTGGAGATCACAAACCTATTAGTCCAGTTACTTGATTTGTATAGTTTATGAAATCATAAGGATTTTCACCCTCTGTTGTATTTTGGGAATTCTGCAGACTTTCAGTGCTCTCAAGTAAGCCACACAACCACACGATTAAGCTAAATTCAATTAAAAGAAAATCTTTGTTTGATACTTAAACAAAACCACTGAGCTCTAAAACACTGAAGTGTTATTTAATGACCACTATGGCAGTGTGACAGCCAGATGCAAGCTGCTCTGTGCTGTCCAAACTCAGCTTCCCAAGGGAGATGCTCTGCATGACACAAACCCTCCTAGCAACAAGTCTGACAGCACAGAGCAGCTCCACAATGTTTGAGTCCTTGACCCAGCACACAGCCAGGGAGAACATGCATCTCCTCCTGCTCTGGGGGGACAGAGGGGCTGATCTCACCTTCATAACAGCCTTATTTACATTATCCACCAAACTGTATCCATCACTCTCTGCAGTGGCTCACAGAGCTGCTCTTGGGCTCTGTCTCTCCCTACTGCAGCCACTGAGCATCTTGTAAGGAGCAAATGGGAAAAGGCCTTGGACTATACTGATGCTGTATGGCAACACAGAACATATAGAGCATGCATGTAGAATAATTGAACCTTTTCCACGAAGCAGCTGTCTCAGGCTTAGAAACCAATGTTACTAGTTAACCAATAAAAATATTTAGGGTTAATAAAGGATAAACGCCCATTCTCTCAGGGAAACCTTTATAGACTATATGGATGTACCAAGCTTTTCATTTGGTGAGCTCTAATTACTGAAAACCCCACAGATGCAAGTAGTCAGACCACACTCAGACTCTCAGAAGAACACCTGAAAAGCTCTCCTCTAATCACCACACTGCATCAGAGAAGCAGAGTGGGAAAAATTCAAGCAAATCCCTTCTGGATTCTCAAAGGAAGCTCTTATCCACTCCTACCATCTACTGAGAAATTCTGCTTTTGAAGGAAAAGTACCTGTCTCCCATCATGAAAGTTTCCTCCATCATCTGAGCTGAGCCAAGTGCAAATGAAACCTTGAACCTACGCCCAGAGTGATCATCAAGAACTGAAACTCTTGAATTAGGACAATATAAAATATGCCAATAAAAATTTCTTTATTGCAAGTCCTGTTCTGATGTATAATTTTTGCCTCACATCCCTCCCTACCCAGCTAAAACCTGGGCTGTGCAAAAACCTCAGGGAGACCCCACTCATGCTACTTCTGACACAAGCCAGGGAGCAGTTGAAATTACAAAAGACAGTTCTCAGATCAAAGAAACCCACCTCAACTTGCATGAACTTTTAGATAAACACACAAAAAAAGTTAAAAGTTCACTGAGGGACTGACTCTTTTCTGCAATCAGTCTCACACAAGTCCTGTATTTGCCATTTGTCTTGATGGGTGGTAAGGTCTTAGGGCAGGCACCACGACTTCCTCTGCCTTAGTAAAATACCAGCACCATCAACCTCTGATTCTAAACGGAGCCTGTGAGTCCTCCCACAGTATAAATAAAATTCATAACCTATCCAAACCCTAACACAACTTCATGAGGACCCTCCCCTCATCTCTCCATGCTGCTCTAAGTTACTGAGGTCAAATTTAGTGAGGTTGGACATGTGAAATTGACTCATGCATGGTATATCTAGATGATCAGAGACCGGGAAACAAGACACATGATCAGGTCATATCAGAACAAAACAGAAAAATTTATAGCAGAACTCATCTCTCTCTCAGTCTTCTTTTGCTTTAATCACCAGGTGTTCTCCATTCAGCTACCTGCTACCTTCTCTGAGATTTAGATTAAATGCAAAGTACTCCCAGAGACATGATCACAGCACAGAAAGGTTATAGGAGAAATACATTTTTGCCTTGGCATTCTACAACTGGTAAGAGATATGAAAAGAAGTAAAAATCCTGTGATGAAAAGCTAGCTTCGGGCACCCTAACTAGGAGCTCAGAAATCTCACTCTTTCCCTTGTATCAGAGCAAGCAGCTTCACAAAGACTCAAACCCTAGATTATCTTCAGAGTTATTGTGAGGTGACTGCGAAGCTTTGTCATCAGGCTGCCAGTGGGGGGAACAATGAAAAAAGCTTTCTGAATCAGGCCATTATCATTTATACCACATTACAATCCAAAATGAAAAATTACTTCCTCCAGATTCGATAGAATAAAGCATCCTGAGATGCCACAGAAGTACCCAATTTTCAATAAAGACATTAAACCTAAGCTTCAAAAAAAGGGAATAATTACATCATTTTTTGCTTTGAGTTCTTATGTTAAAAGTGTCAATTTATAAAACTAGGTGAACAACCACAATTCCTAAGCAGACTGCAGCTAATTAGACCTCTTTGATCTTTTATTTTGTCTAGAAGCTTATCTAACAACTTTACACAAAACTCAAGGTTTTGACACACTAGTGGACTGGGGGAGGGAGGAGACCACAGAAAAGAATTTTTCTCTGCTGCTTGCTAAGGTGGGAGGCTGGTCTCTTCCTGAAGCACATTCACTGACAGCAAGCCTGGGAAACTTTCTAGCCATGAAAACAATTGCCTCTTATTTGAGCTGTCTTGATGGAGACATGGTGCAGAACAAAATATTAAAAACTAAATCAAAGCACAATTCGTTACAAGTGCTCCAGCTCTACATATACTATTTGTGTGCGTGTGTTACTGGTTTAGATGAAGGATCTCAACTCATAAGACCAAGCAGCATGACTCCAGAGCACTGGGAGGGGTTGCCTTTACCTGCTACTGCAAATAAAGTGGGCACTGGCATTGCAGTATTCCCTGCAAATAAACTGGGATTATTTGCACTGGCATTGCAGTGTTCCCCCAAAGTGCTGTGCAGTGCAGAGAGAGAAAGGAGCTGCAGCTTCCTACCTGAGCAGCAATCACCTGCACTGCAGAGGAGGGCTTCAACAGGCTCTGGTGGGAGTAGGACAGGCAGTGCTGGTCAGAGCAGCAGAGCCCATCCTGTGCTAGGCTGCACCAAAACAAATCTTTGAGCAAACTGACTCCATCTTGGGGCAGTAGAAAGCACCAGACAATATCTCCATGTCCCTTCCAGCCCTCCTTCCCACAAAGCACTGACATTAAAATAACCACGGGGGCTGGGTGACACAGAAGCCACTAGGACTTGGGCGCTTGTCACTTCTGTGACCACATTACCTCCCCCTCCTTTCTGTAACAGGAGAGACAGACATCCCTGTCTCCCAGGAACTCACCACAGCAGCAAAATCAGGAGTGTTAAGGGCAAAAAGCTGGTTGTCCTGTCCTGAAATAAAACAATCTCATTAGACTTGAAGGACTCAGGTCGTTGGGCTCATGCACACAGTCAAAAGCAAAGACACAAACATCCTTCCCCCTCAATACAACCGGGAGACCATTCCCCCTGTGGATAATCCCTGCCCTGCCCAGGCATACCAGTTGGTGTCTCTGCAATCTTTCCCAGAGGATGACAGTTTCACAGCATCCTCCTACACTGCAGCAGCCTTCCCACTCCCCTAGGGTGAGGGTCAGCCCTTAAAGCAGGAAACCGGGCATGGAGAGGGAAGAGTAACAGAGGGAAGGGAGAGAGGGAGGGAGCTGCTTCAAGCAGCACAGTGTGTCTGCAGTGACATGCTCCTGTCTGCAAACAGAGCCCATCAAACAGGGATCTGGATAAATCTGAAACAACCATAACCATCTTGATTTATTGATTCAGCTATGTTAATCCTCTAACCAACAAATCTGGGGCCTGGTGCAAACCTCAGCCCAACGTTAGTAACAGACCTCCAATGCTTCTCTGTCACCACTTAACAGCCTTCAATCTTGAAGTGGGAAAATCTGAGATACCTGATAGCTGAATTTACCTAAGATTCTTTGTTCAAGCAGGAATAGACATGCTGATGGCAGCTCTGAGCCCCCACTGAGCTGTTACAGTCTCCCCACACCCACAGCCAGGTACCACCCAGAGGTTTCAGACACAGCCCTTGTCTGTGTTCCAACTCTCCCACCTCAGGCTCACAACCAGTAAGAAAGCTTTAAACCCTGCCAATTTCTGGAAAAATTGGTCTTCCTCACCCAGTTCCAAGGCTGTCTTGGCTTGCAACTTCACTTCCTTTTCTCCTCACTCTCGTGCAGGTGCATCAGCTGAATGATGGTTCAAAAGAGGAAGGGAAGGAAGTGATCAGAGGTGGTACCTGCACAGCAGCAGAGCTATTTCACCCTCATGCTGCACATTCCAATGTTAACGATTTCAAAGAAAACCATTTGCAAAGCTAAAAGCTTAATGTAGGAACAAAAATCAATACTGTGCTCACTGAAGTCTCCTGATACTGGAGACTCTAAAGCATCATTCAGGTAGACAGCACTGGGCATTCCCTCCTTAACAACTGCCTGCAGACCATTAGAGACAGGAAGCTGCTTTAATTTATTCTCTTTGTCATTCTAATATAGATCTTGCCTTTTAAAATGGTGTTTGCACTTTATACTGCAATCTGGGTTCAGAAATAGAACAAGTCCTAAAAGCTGGGATCAATACATCCCACACCACCTTTCAGAAGGGAGGCAGAGCACAGCAAAGAGGAGAGAGCCAAATGCCCTGCTGGCATAAACAGTGAGCTCCTTGATGCTGCTGTTTAAAATATGAGTCCAAATATGGATTCAAATTTAGCTAACTGACTAAAAAAAAAAAAGGGAATTAAAAAAAAAAACAACCACCAAACCCAAACNACCCTTGTTTTTTTTTTTGCCCAGAACAGCTCTCTGTGAAAAAATTCAAGCTTTTTCCAAATGTTAATAATTTATAATGTATCACTACTAATAACACTGGCAAACGGTACCATTGGGATGCAGAAACAGCAGGAAGTCTGACACACCCACAGCAACAAGCTAAAAAGATGAGTCAGCTCACCTGCCTGCTGCCCATGCTGCCTCTAGCACAGAAGAATCTCTTCTCCTTTCTCAATATTCCATGCTACCCAGACACCTGAGAATTTTAAGTAATTTATCTGGAGCTATCCACAAACAAAACAGTAAACATAAAGGCTCCTTTTGCCTGCAAGGGCAAATGCTTTTAAGGTACAAAACATTAAAGTTCTGTGAATCCACAGAAATTGTGATCCCTAGTTCCACAAAACTTCAAATGCTGTGAGTCCAGTCTGTCTCTTTTCAAGAAAGGGTTATTCCCAAGGTTTTCTTGTTTGTTTCTCTATACCAGACTCCTGCCCTCTGAGCAGAGATGGAGCTTAGGAAGGCATTTCCCTGTGCTGGCCACAGTGGGCTTGAAAATCTTCCTAAAGGAAGTAAGCTTAATAAACAACAGCAATCAGTCCAACAAGCCTCCTCCTTGGCTCCCAATAAACAAGGAGCAGAAGGAAGATGATTGAAAAAACTCATGCCCACCCAGAAAAATAGTGGAGGGAAGATTTCTGTCAGTATTTCATTTTGCTCTGTACATCAATGAAATTTCTAAGAATTTACATGTTGTGGGGTAATTCCAGAGTGAAAACTAATCCATGCATGCAAGTCTCATGCAGCTATACCAGTTAAACAAGAACTAGGTCTTAGACAGTTTATGGACGCTAAAATGATGATCAGGTATGGAAGATGATCTCCAAAAGTTGCAGGGTTAGTACAAAACTAGTGCCTCTCTCCAAAAGAGACAGGTTAGTACACAGTGTTTTGATGTACACAGGTCACCCCTGGGTGCTCTGAGGTGTCCCTGTAACCCAAGGGACAATTCATGTATCCTTAGAGGAGAGTGTGCATCAGGCACAGAAGTTTAACTACAGCTTGTTTTTTTCTGATCTAATTGATAAAGGTTTCTCAATCTGACATTGCCCTAAGGGTCAGAGATACTGTCTACTTTTATTACATACAGATGCCAGATCCATATAGCTCTGTTCCACAAGAAAGAAATCCCCAAGGATTTCAATTGTTTTAAACAAAAAACCCAAGCAAATGAAAAACAAACCCTCTCCTGCCACCTACTCAACAAGCACATGCAACCCTACCCAAACACTGCTAATGCTTTGCAGTAACGCTTGCTCAACACCAAAAAAAAGAAGCTATAAGTCACCAAGTCAGTTAGTAAAATCAGATCTAATATGTCAAAATATTTCAGTTTCACCCAAACATTCTTGGTTAGTTAGTGCTAAATATTCATTCCATCTCTTAATCCTTCTGCTAGGCAAGCGAGATTTCCTGCTAACAAACAAAGTCAAGCAACATGTCTAAGATCACAGAGGAATGTTGCCTGGACCAAAATAATAACCAACATCTCATCCCTCAGTCTGCCCTCATCCAAAAAACAAGGGCCACTCTTTCCACTTCAGTATGTTGGCTTTCACCCACTGCTTATTCATCTTATTTCCTCTCTCCTAGAATCCAAATAAATCTGCATGTTGCTAACTGAGCTCCTACAAAACAAACGTGGAAGAAAGGTGCCTCAACCTCCTAATTTACTGAACAGCTCAGGCAGCCCAGGAAAATGAGCTGCCAATGATGCATGGCCCTCATGTGACTTCTTTGAGGGAGCATCCACCATTTCCTCAAGGAAGCCCCTGCAGCTCACTCACTGTCCCTGCTTGCACACTGGGGCTGGAGCCTTCAGTTTTGGCTTTCTGCACTGTCTCCTGGGTTTGATCCAGCCCCTGAATCCTTCCACCCATTCTTGGGAGATGAGGTTCACCAGGGAGCATCAGGACATGTTTAAAAAGCAATGGCTGAAGAGTGTCCAGAAAGCTCTATGAGTACAAGTGCTTTTGTTTCCACAGGAGAAACGTCTCCAGGGTTGCATTTAGGGAAAGGGCAGAGAAACATCTGTGTGCTCACAACAACAGCAGCAGCAGCACAGGCACAAGCTGCAGCTGCAAAACCCCTCCAGCTTGGCTGGTGCTCTCTGCTAACTGCTGGCATAAATATAGTAACAGGGTTGCACATATGGCAGGCTGTTTAATTTTAGAAATCAAAACTATTGAGTGATTAAGTTAGTCATCCTTCCTCAATTTGGGACCAATACAACACTACCAGAGGCAGTGGTGATAACCACTGTGGTTTGCCAGAGGGAAGGAGAGCGCATGTGCTCCTGCAGCAGCAGGGAGCACCAGAAACCCCATCCTACTCTGCCCAGCCTGGCTTCTCAAAGCAGGATCAGACAAAAGGAAGAAAATCAAACTTGAACCAGCCTCCAAATGAAAACTGAGAGCCTACAGATTTGCACACATGGACATGCACAGCCTGCAACATGTTCTGGATGGGGCGTGGCAGAACCGCTGCCCTGAACACGGTGCTTTCAAAAAGTGAGGTGAAAATCACACTGTACCAATTGGCCTCTGGAAGCAAGATCCATTCAAATCTCAGTCAGGGATTTGAATTTCCCAAAGGAAACTAAAGAAGACGGAAATGGGAGCCCAGTTCAGCCAGCACAGCTGTCCAGGTGCAAACATGCCTGGGTCAGGAGTAAGAGCAAGCCATGTGCTGGGACACTGCACAGCCCCTTGTCACCAGCTGGCCGAGTCCTACCCTGCTCAGTAGCCCAGCCTGTGCCAACACATGAACCCACCCTGGCCAGGAGGGGCCTTGATGCACCCCAAAAACAGCTGCTCCCTCTGCAGAGCCTGTGGCTTATCCTCAGCTACAGCACCAGTGGCACCAGGAAGATGCAGCCCTGCAAAGCCAGCCAATATCTTTCCCTTCCAGTGAAAACCAGCAAATGGAGAAAGCAAACAAATCATGGAGGGATTTTCTGTTTCTCTAGACAAACACTCTAAGAACAGTTCAAAAGAGGCTAATTAAATTCCAAAATCCCTGTGCAAATACATTAATAATGATTTTGAAATGAGCAGTTAACCAATGAAGTTTTCAAGGTGGGAAGTGTTTGATACAGAAGAGTGTGTGAGAAAGAGCTGCCCAGCCTTCATTAGAGACAATCTCCCTGGCTAGCACACATGTTCAGGGCAGTGGGCATAGCAAATGCTCCTGGGCCCAGGAACAGCAGTGTCCCTGCTGCAGGGGGACAGAGAAGCCAATCCCCTTCATTCCAAATCACCAGGAAGCCAAGCAAACACTAAATGACATGGCCATGAGTCTGAACTGTTGCTGCATAGAGCTCACCAAAGAGCTCTTCTTACTCATTTTCAGGATGAAGGAAAAGCAAAAGACCTTTTTTTCTCTCTTGCTGTCATTACAGGAAATTTCCAAACACCAGCTAAATGTTTTTGGTCTTCCCACACAATCCTAGGCAAATCAAGAGTCTGCCCGTCCCGTGCGTGAAGCACGAAATGATGAAAAATGGATAACTTGTTATAATTGCTCATATGGCTGTGGAAAAATCTCATACTGTTGCATGGTCTGCACTCCCACGGTTCGTGGAACCTCTCAATGTTAAATGGCATCATTCTCACAAGCAGGAAGGACAACAGTGCCTTTTTTTATTTAATGATGGCAAACCGACAAAGGAAGTGATGTGAAAGAAAACACAGAAGGGAAGTGATGTGCCCTTGTAAAGTCTGTGGCACAGCAAGGACTTGAACCCACTGTCTGAGGTCCTGAGCACCAGGTCACCCCATCTTAGTCAAATCTCCAACCGCGGTCACAAGATTCTCTCTCCTATTCTCTCCCTTTTATCCTCTACATGTCTTTTGCCAGCAAAATACAATTATGCTTTTTTCAGGTAAGATCTCATGAGATACTGATTCATATGCTTGTTAAAATCCAGATCCATTATACCTCTTTTTGCTTTCATTCACTAATTTTATTGTCCTATAAAATACAAGATTTTCTGGTGAGATACATTCACTGTGCTGCCACTACTGCTAAAGGCATAGACCTGCCATCATCTTCTGGAAACAGGTATGTTTAGTTCATAAATCCTGCTTTCAGTATTTTGCTAAATACAGGAATTGCACATAGGATAATAAATTCCAGGATCATTCTTCCTTTGGATTTGACAAATAGAACAGCAGTACTTTCCCCAGCCATGAAGTACCTCTGTAAAAGACCAGTCAGCAGTCTGATAACTTTAGATAAACCATTTAATTTCCAGAAGGAGCCTTGTCTACATACACATAGTCCACTGGGTGTTCTCCTTTCTCCCTGGCTGCTCCCTGTTGGGAAGCAGAGGCTTTGGTTGAGTAACTGGCAGTCTCAGCCTTCTGCATCACGAAGCTGTCTCATTCAAAATTTAAGAATCACTTTCATGAACCATGAGAAACTGTGTTATTTACTTCACCAGCAATCCAAGTATGCTGTTCTACAGTTTCACAGCCTAGGAGAAGAGGCTCAACAAACTTTTTTTTTGTTTTATTTGTATGAAACTAGGAGGGAAATTGGGAAATAAAGATAGAATAAAAAATGACTACGAATTGTGAGGAACTAGTTTAGGAGGGAAAACAATGAGAGAGTGGAAAAGCTATGCAGCTTTAACTCCTGCTTAAATGCTCCAAGAGAATAACTTAGAGATAAATCCAGTTGGTAGAACTAGATGAGAAGGAAGGAAGTTAACTGCCAAATTCAACTAGATCACCAGAAAAAGCCTCCAAGCAGTTTGATTCATTATGCCATGGTTAATCCTGCTTAGGGAGAGATTTCACATTTAAAAGCAGCTCAGATAAAAGAAACCAGAAGTGTGCTCACCATACATGAGCACACATAAGCTACCTTTAGCTAAAGCTTGCACATTGGTAACAGCAAAAAGCAGGACAGGACAGCCCAGTGCAAACTGGTCAACAACATCTCCACAGCTTCAGACAGAAGCAGCCCTTCCCCATACACGAATTTCTATGAGAGCTCTGTCTAACAAAACACATGGAAGAATCAAGATGGCAGAAGAACCCCAGGATGTCAAAATTTATTTCCTTGTAACCATCTGTTTCTTTTACAAGCTCACCCCAGGGCTGAGGCAGCTGAGCACAAGAAGGAGCTCTGCCCAAGGTGCTCAGGGCAGTCATTCCCACTCACACCACTTGTGTCCTTCTTGAAATTTCACATGGGTAATTCAGCCTTTTTGCACAACTGCTGCAGCACACGCCTGTCCTGCTAATGTGGAGCTGCTGATCATCCAACCAGGACAGCCAGTCACCTGGAGAAGGGCTTGCACCATTAGGGTTTGCACTGGGGCTCTTTGCAGGGAACAGAGAGATCCTCCATAGGCAGCAGCTCACTGCCACTGAGGGAAGGTGGGCAGCAGAATTTCTGAGCGTGTTAATCTCTCGTAATGGCAAAAGCATGTTTTGCCCATGCTAATGCTTCTTTTTGTCCACCTGAAACTCTTTAGGAACAGTGCTAAAAGGTGCAGAATAAGGCCCCATAAAACCTCTTGTCTGGAATTTAGGGACTATTAATCAAGAACATCAGTGTTTTTGCATAAAAATGGTGTTAGATTTTTGTTTTCTATACTTTTTCATGCTTCCTTGGGTAAGGATTTCCCCCCACTGTTCTCACAGCAGCTAACAGTACTGAACCCCTAAGAAGGATGGTCACAGAGTGAAGATCCTCACTGCAGATATTTCACAGTCTTTTCCAAATCAATGACTAGGGACATACCAGGTTAATCCTGATTAGTAACAAGCACCTTTCCTGTGATTATATTGATAATAACCACTCAAGGCTTCTTATGTCAGGTGGACCTAATTTCATTGTCACAGCTGTCTCTGGTGTTTTAGCCATTTCTCCATCCTTTTTCTCACTTGTCCATTCTTCCACATACTGCTATAATTGAGGAAAAGAAAAACAGAAAGAGCTGGGAGTCATCAGAATACAAGACTCCCACTACCACTACTTCTCCTTCCAGCCAAGGATTGCATTCCTGTTGGCTCTCCCTTTCCCTAGCTGAGCTTCAGAGTGCTAAGCCACCCTTAAAATTCTCCTTGTTAGAACAGGTCCATCACGTTGTCAGGGATAAAATAGAGTGAAAAAAAGAAAAAAACAACAAACCCACAAACCAGCAAGGCTGAGTTGCCAGGAGAATGGTGCTGTGCAAACATTTCAGGTACCTGCACTACACAGGTATTTATACACCTTATGGGCTGCTCCTAGAGTCAACAACCCCAGGCTAAGTGCCACTACACAAGGGTTGGGATGACAGAACGATCTAGCAGTGTGATAAGTGTGCAAGCAGTCAGCTAGACATTGTGGGATAGCAATAGAAAGAGCTGGCACATGCAGAGCATCAGTTATTTGGGAACAGAGACAGCTCCTTGACTGTGCTAAAGGTTGCCATACCTCAGTGAGCCCATTTGCAAGGTAGCTTTCATCATCTACAATACAGCAATGTCAAATCCCAAGAAACACTCCACTTGTCTGCAACACATTGTAATATGAAAGAACACAGAGGTTACTTGCAACAGACACCAAACACAAAGAAGCATCTGCTTTAACCAGCAGTCCTTTTTGTCAGAAGAGGTCTGATGTCAGAGCTGAGATGCCTGAAGTTCCACGACATTGGTCAATGGGCCAGAGCAGGGTGTCCTGGCTCCTATCCTCTGCCTGGAAGGGTGCTTTGTCTCACAGTCAAAAGTAGGTGAACCAAGATCAAGATTCTGTTCCTCATTCAACACTGACTCATTCCATAACCTTGAACAAGATCCTACACCACACCTTCCTCATGTGGAAATGGTACAATTTATCTGTTTCCCTGTGCTTGTGTGCCTGGTGCAGCCAGTGCCCAAGAGGTACTTTTAGGTCACTGGCTCAAGGGTGCCTGGCAAGAACAGAACCTGACTGTTTTAATACATCCTGGGCTTATTCCACACAATGTTAGAGCCTGGGTCAATGTATGTGAATTTTTTCCAGCACTCCATGAGTTCTTCTGTATAGCAAAGTTCAAGCAAGCAAGAGAGAGAAAGGTTCCCATTTGATTGGCTGTGACTAGCTGCAATTAAAAACTATAATTTATTACCCTGGATTATGAGTATAATTTCAATGCAGAGAATTAAGGTTTTCTTCTGAGATGGAAATAAAGATTAATTTTTAATTTCCTTTCTCACTGCACATTTAAGAGCAATGGACTCCATAGAAAACTGCAGGTCAAAATAGTTTAATGGAGGAATGACAATGTTCCATTGCCGAATAATTTAATGCTCTAGCTGCCTTTTTAATATTTGACTGCAGCTCCCTCATGCGAAACAGCAGCAGCAGATGCTGTACACGTTTGCTGCAGCACTCAGGTCAAAGTGACTTTGAAACAACAAAGTTTCTCTGCTCAGGACGTGGGCAGCTTTTGGAGTTCCCTGATGCAAGCAGCTGCCATCCACAAGAAGGGCACAGGCAGCCCTTCCATCAATGCAGGCAGCTGGTCTGGAGATGGGGAGAGCAAGGCTGGAATTAAAGCTCGAGGAAAGAGAAGGACACTGGACCCTGAATGGAAGAGGTGCACAGCAGGTGCATCCCAGCTCAGACACACACAGGTACATTCAAATAAAGCAAAAGAAGTATTTCCACCCTGGAAATGCTGCCATGGGACAGCAGGACTCTGTGGGGTTGCCTGCACACAGACTGCATTATTCCAGTCTGCACAGCACATCAGCAGAACATGGCAAAACCGGGAGCCGTGAGGTCATGAATTCACTTGGTCATGGACCATGACTAGGTCACTGCTTGCCAAAACTGCTCCCAGCCCCTGGAGAAAACAGCCTGGGGAAAGCTGGGAAATCACACAGTCCTGCTGGGTGACCTGTAAAGGAGAATCCAATGCAACACAGGAAAAGAAAGGGGGGCTGTGTGCATTTATTCCTCTGAGAACAAGCACCTCTCAGGACAAGCTTTTCTGCTGCTGTTCACAGCAGGCTGATACCGGCATATGCCATTGGCCTAATATTTTACTTTGGGCAACTGGCAGCAGAACAAAAACGTCACTGAAATTCAGGCCATTTAAAATCTTTGCTCTGGTAGTAGAAATTAGCAAAAAATTCCCCAAACCCAGAAAACCGAACACAAACAAAACTAAAAAGCCCCTACCCAAACCAAACAATAAAACCCTGCCATACTAATTGCTCAGATCCCAGTTAATTAAATAACCCTGTGCTGATAGAATTGCCTCCTCAATGGCCTGGTAATATATAGTACAACCTTTCCATTGCAGGGTTTTAAAAATTTATTGGCATCTTATACCTGGCATCTTGAGTTATAAATGCAATTAGATGCCTAAGTGATGCAACTGCTGAGCACTGTGCAGGGTCACCAGGAGGAACATTCCCCAGAGACACAGCGGTGACAGTGCTTTCAATGTGGATCAGATCCTCTGAGTGCCAAAGATCCCCAGCTCTCTTGGTAGCCTTCAAATTAAGTCTGCTTAAGGAGGGGAGAGAAGACTTTTTGTGAAAATCTTTTCCCTGTGCAAAATCTGTTCACACAGAGATCTTAGGGGAGATTTGGTCAGAGTAATGAAACAAGTTCTCAAAATTTTGGCAGTCCCTGTCCCTCCAGGACTTTCAGAAGACATAAAGTAGATTCATTTTCAGTGCAGAACCACAGCAGAGCTAGGAGCCCAGTTTAGGACAAGTCAACACCTGTCTGCTACTCACATTTCGGCTTATAAACTGATCCTGTGTAAGATGGCAGTTTCATGAGGCATCTCCTCAAAAAAGAGGACAAAAAATCTAATGGTGCTGTCATTCACCCAGAAGTCTCTGCACAAACTATATCTCAACATTTAAAGTCTCAAAATAGAAGATACAACACTCACAGACACAGCTTCCCATAACCCTCACTGCCCAGGCAAGCAGGACTGCTCTGAGTCTGCTGCTCCTGCAGGGACAGCTCCAGCCATTTGATGTACTTCTGCTCATCAGTCCAGGGAAAGACTCCTCTGAGCTCTAAGGAAAAATCAAGATGAGCAGTTATTCAGAAGCACTCTAGAGAAAGCATAGAAGCTGAAAAAGTTAAGGCAACTGAATGGGGAGTTTGGGAAGCTTCTTCCTTCTAGTCAGGACTGCTTCCCAAACAAACCTTTTGCTTTGTGTGAGAGTTTGGAAAAGAACTCCAGCCAACTGCAGTGTCCGGGGCTGCCCCAGCACTTCTTGCAGCAAGGGTGCTGAGTAACACCTGGGCTGATTTCTACCTCAGGCATTTATCATATCCTGACACCTTACAGAATTCCCTGCAGATTTCCAGTTGCCTACATTTTTTTGCACTGCCTGTCCTAAACAATTGTGTCTAGACATTGATCTCTTGAATCAATCATGTTTTTATTCCCCCATGGCTGCCTTTCAGCAGCAACTGAAGCACTCACTAACTACAACAAGTTTTCTTCTGATGGCTGATGACTCACAAATCCTGCAAAAGAGATGCACACAAGTCTGGATGTGACCAGGCTTTGGGAGTGTCCAACTTGATTCAGCCCAAAGCACATAGAATTTTTATGAGTTTTTCAGAAGTTTCTCCCCCTCCACTGCTGGGATGCTTATGGCCACCTTTGCCAAATACCCCAGATATTGGACCTTTTGGGACTCCAGTTTTGGAGCTGTGGAGAAGCAAAGGAGACACAGAATGACCAGCTACAATGGAGCATCTTGCTCACGAGCATTCACCATCAGTCCTGTCTCTAGCAGCCCAACCCAGTGTAACCATGGCTTGAGTGCAAACACTGGTGTCTGTCTCCGGAAATGGAGTTTAGATGTTTGTCTTATCTGAGCAAGTTCAGTGACTGAACATGCTGCACTAAGAGCGTGAGTAACCCTGACAAAGCAACTGCCACCTCCTTATCACAGTCTCCAAAAGGACTGAAAAGAATCAAACATCAGAGACTTATCTTTTGAGAGATGTTCAGTGCCTATGCCTGGCTTACCAATCAGCCCTAACTCCCTTTTTCACTAGGGCTCTTCTGCCTTGTTTTTGGCCACACAGGACAGCCTTGCCACTTCCTGAGTGTGAAAGGAATCATGAGGGGAAGGGGGGTGTGGAGGATGGGCCCCTTTGTCCATGCTGTTGTCTTGCATTTCTGAATGGTGAGATGTTTATACCCATGACAATTTTACCATTGTGACAACTATAACAAACGGCCATCCTGGTAGCACAGAAAGGTTCTGAAGGTTTGTGTGATGACAAAGAAACAGAAGCTGAGGACAGGTTTTCTTGAAGCCACGTTAATCTGGGGTCCTTCTGACAGCCTACCCATACCCTCAGAGCTCAATTTGGGGTCCTGCTGCCAGCATGCCAGCTATGTGAAGGAGAAGAGCTCACCCTGAGATGGGAGAGGGCTCCTGGTTGTGGCTTACTCCCAGCTCCCTATGAGCCTTTTGGGTTATGGTGTTACTCAGCAAAAGCAGAGCCATCACAAGGGTCGCTCCATCATAGTGGGACACATCTGCTAGCTGGCATTTCTACATTTTTGGTGCCTGGATCTAATGGCTCAACTTCTTATGTCAGAACCTGCCTGCAAGAAACAGATTGGGATTGGTCCCACACCAGCCCCATGGGTAATACTGTTATTATGGTCATAACCCTTGTGTGATCTCCTATATTCACAAAGTTCAAGATGGTAGAAATTGAAATGCAGAAAATATCAGCTGAAGAGAAGGAGGATTCTGATTTTCCCTCACACCCAAATCTCAACCAAACTGTGCTAAACTAGGTCAGAACAGCTTACATCAGCACCTAAAATTTTATTTGATCTCCTTTCACTGCCTCATGCCACATTATCAAATTTCTACAAGCAAATGTGTTGATTTATACAGGCCTAATACACACTATTGAGAGCACTCTGAGTTTTGATATTTCTTAAACACAAACATTTTTCTTATTGACCCTTTGTTCTGAATGCAGTAAAGTTATAAAACTTGCATCATGCTTTATCCTTAAGACCACCAGCATCTCTCTCCTCAAAAACTCGGTGTGCAAGGCAGATATCATGAGAAGGATGGTGAAAACACCACAGAGAGAGCTATAACAATATTATCACTAATTTGCAGGGCTATTCTTATTTGTCATTTGCCCACATAAGCCTGGGGGCACAGCAGTGTTTGAGGACTGGGCAGAGCCACAAGAGCTGCAGCCTGGCCCAGCTTTGTTCCTATTTTCTTGCACGCAGCCCTGAGCAGGTCACCTTATCCCTCAGGCTTGCCCTCCCTCTGCCCAGCTGTCTGCCCTGGCTGGGACTGTCTCAAGCTCTTTGTAGCAAGGTGTATCTCCTCAGGCATATTCTGTACCCTGTTCAGTGAAGCCCTACTCTGAGCTAAGGTCTCTAAGCACTTCTCTGAGACATACATTCAATAATAACATGAGACGGATGCTAACCAGTTGTGCAAATACCTCCACTCGTTTCCATATTTTAAAATCTTTCCTCCAGAAAACCCACAAAATCAACACAGAAGTCTGCCTGTAATCATGCAAGGCTGCATTCACAACAGATGATGCTTATGGAGAAGTCCCACTGAAGTTAGTCTCACAGCTAAAGTTCTTGTATTGGGCACTTCCCAAGAAGCCCCCCTCTCATGCTGTGCTCAGCTAAACAGATACAACAGGGGAGTTTTCAGCTGGAAGATAACAACCAACACTTGAACCCTATTTTTCAAATCTGCAGGTTTCAGAGGTTTGGCACATTGGTCATCATGAGCTCAGCTTAGCTCATAGCTTCACATCAATCCATACAGGACACAGTGGAGCTCTGCAAGAGTTGCTCAAACCTCTCCAGCAGCTGTACCAGAACCTGAACTATAATAAAAGCTTCTCAGCTAGTTGTCATTAGGCTTTTTCTCTAGGAGGATATGGACCAGGCAAGACAGTGCCTCCATCTCCAAATCCATTAGGGCTGCCCATTTCAATCACAGTCTGCATCTTCTCGCATTTGCCAGAAACAGAGTCACTTAAGGAATTAGTCCAGTCCCTCACCCACAGGGGCTATGCCACACATCAAATGGCCATCGGGCAGCCTTTGCTTCATAGTCTTGAAATAAACTTTACAAATTGGATAACTGAGAACTTCTAAAAAAGAAAAATAAAAAACCAAAAAAATGAGAATTCAGCAGAGGCTGTAGGGAGCACTGGCTGGCCACTGCCCATGGGGCACCCATGTCCCTTGGAAATCAACAAGAGAACAGACTTTATCAAAGCTCAAACCCACCAAACAGAGCTCTGAACAAAAAGACATCTTATTTTCAAAGATTTTCCTCTAACAGGCATTGAATGAAGAGAGGGGAAAAAACCCAACAAAAAAGCTCTGATGAGAAAGATAAACTCTCAAAAACAGTGACAGACACGCAGAGCAGATACCAGAGGACAAACGCCACTGAGATCCGATTAGCCCAGTGAATCAGCACTGTGGACAGTATCTCTAAACCAAACTACTCTTCCCTTTTCCCCTCCCACACTCTTCTTCCCATCATTGCAAAGTCCTCCCAGCCCACAGCTCACACCCTTACCAGGGGCCTGGTGCTGTTAGTGCTGGCTCACACCAGCCCCTCTGTTGAGGCCAATGAAGTCAACGCTGGTGTAAGCACTGGGCCCTTGGCTTGGGATAGCTTCCCTCTCCACAAACACAGTTGCTGACACCTACTTCCAACTTACTTTTAGACTGCATTTGGGACAGTTTCTGAGCTCATGCAATTGGAAGGGATTGGGTTGGCATGTAGGGAAAAGAACTTTATGTGAAAGATGAGAAGTGTTTTCTTTTTATCAAAGGAGGACACACAGTTGTTAGGTGTTCTGATGCATTTTCAGCCAGGGTGCACAGCCTATACCAACACAGGTTTCCTCCAGTGGCTCTTGGAAGTGTCTTAAGAAGAAGGAAATAAACCTTCTAGAAGGTCTGTTGACTTCATGACCTTAGGGTCTGGAGGCTTGAGTGAAGAAGTGTCCTATTCCCTACTCCAGTGATCTGGCCCTGTGCACTGGTCAATGACGGCAACTAAAGACATCACCAAGGTATCTCTAAGCCATCTAGTCTACCATGGGCTGTGGTTATTGGCTAGATAAGGAAGCTGCAGCAGGCTCTGAGAAGCCATAAGTACACAGGCAGATTAGCTCAGAAAAGTTATGTGATTCAGCCACAGCCAAGGCAGATCTGCCTCAAGTGCTTTCCATCAGCTGAAGCAAGAGAGGACAGCAGCATCCAAGTCAAGCAGCACTGAACAGGCTGCTCTCAGCCTTTCGCTGGGGAAGGGAAACACTACAAAGGGTGTGAAGGAGACTGAGAGAATACTGCTCTTCCAAAGCACTCAGCTTCTTCTTTTCCTAGAGGGAACAAATAACAGCTACAGTGAGCCATAGTAGTGACTGGAGCAGAAGCCGTGAGAGGAAAAATTATCTGCAGAATAACCAATTGTGGTCAAAGAGCAAAGAAGCAGGAAGAGGAGTGGCAGGAGGATCCTGTCGTGAGCTGACAGAGGAATTCAGTCAGGTTTTAGCTATTTACAGTCCCCCTGCTAATTAACTAGCAGACCTTTCAGTGACTTTTCCCAGCAGTGAGACAGTTCCCATACTGTAAGCTGCGTCATATCGCTCCCATGCCGGTCAGATCGAGTCATAGTTTCCAGATCAAAGGGGTACCATTTTGGTCTCTCCAAACTCAAGAGACAAACCCAGGAACAAAGCCTGGAGCAGACAAATACTGCAGCCTTGCAGGACTGGCAGCAGCTTTACCATGTAAACATAAATCTGGCCTCTATTTGCCAAACTGCAAGGAGGCTGCTCGAGCCCCTGGCCGCAGAGCGAGCCCAATGCCACTAAGCACAGTGGCTCTCCCAGGCCTCCTTCTGCTCAGTTCTGGGGCCAGGATCAGCAATATTTCTCTGGAAATAAGCCCTAATAGTTGCTCTGGGTCCAGCAGGAGGAGCTGGCTAAACACACTTTTTTGTCTTAATGTAGGGCCTAAATAAACAGGCAAATAAGAACTCAATTTTTTAAAGTCTCAAGTTTAAAGGATTCTCTCAATTCTCAGTATTTCTTTTATTTTCATGGCAAGTGATATGAGTCTGATCTGCAGCCCAAATATTTTCTCCTGCCTCTTTTTCTAGTGTAACTGGAAACATACACAAATTTAATGTTGGCTCGTACAGTTTTTGCAAATACCGTAACACATTTATTCTAAGTAATTGGTGGAAACACATTGCATTCTTTAAAAACACACATCAACTCCACTGACATACAAGCAGAACATCTACGTAACTGAGAGACCCAGAACTACTCAAAGGCTTCCCATCCATACATCTGAAGGCTGCAGTGCAGGGACTCAGTTAACTCTCAGTTTCAGGCCGTGACAGAGTTCATTCAGGCAGGCAGGGGTGCACAGACCAGCCCCTTGGTTGCCCACACCAACCCAGCAGTAGCCCAGTTACTTCTGCACACTGACTGCAGAGCCAGCAGAGTTCAGCCAAATGTCATCAACCCCAGGTTTCCTAATAATCATCCTCCTTCCAGGCCCTGCTGCTAGTGCCATGTCATTTGGCACTTGGTGCCATGGTCTGGTTGACAAGGTGGTGATCGGCCAAAGGCTGGACCTAATGATATTAGAGGTTATTTCCAACTGAAATGATTCTATGATTTGGCAGAACAGCAATTTCTGGTTCTTCTGGTTAGTGAAGGCCAAGTTCACTTGCCATGCAGGAGCTGGAACCAAATGGAAAGACCCTCACTTTAATTATGTGTTTTAAACAGAGATATAGAAAACCATCATCTGAGCCTTCAGGTCATTCCTTATGATTTTGTCATCTGCTGGCCAAACTGCCATGCTGAATCCTCTTAAATTCCTACCCCATGGTAATAAGGAGCTTGCAGGCAAACCTACCAATTTATTTAGCAGAGTTTGGATCACTTTTCAAAGGGTCCATGCTCCTGTCACCAAAATATACATTTTCTGAGACCCTTTAAAAGCTTTGTAAAATATCTTGCTCAGCACCTCCACCCCTTGTGTGAATTCCACATCCATTAAATAACAATAAAACAGCTTGTTCCCAAGCTGGGAACAGGCTCTTCCAGGGACTAGGAGGGAAGCAGTAAGGACTTTGCAAAATTGTCAGATATGTGCACCTGCTTATGAGCGGATATTTTGTCCCATATCTTTGTAGTAGAAAAAGAAACCTGAGGTTTTACCTGACAGCTTCTTACAATCCAGCCAGTGTAAGGTATAATACAGTCTTTTTCTCCCTTGCTTCTCAGATCTCAGGAGCGTGTGCCAAAAGACTGTCAACTTGTTAAAAGTACATTAATGCAAATTCCAGAGCTTTCAGTTATGTTTATGCTAATAGAAAGCCTCCCGCTCTGTGACAGGCCCAAGTGAAGAGTCAGTAAAAGGAAAATTAATTCCAGCTGTTGAAATTGATTTAAAACTAGCTTATTCATAATAATAATAATAATAAGGGGGGGAAAAAAGAATTCCTGAAATAAAAATACAAAAGGGAAATACAGAAAGCACAAAATCATGTTTACTGCCTGAAAGCAGAAAGGGTTCTCCTGTTGGGAAGAAATCTTCCAAATTTAATCAAGCCTAGTTAGAAGAAAGCTCTAGCTTGTTATCGGGTTGTAAGTGTAGATTAACATGAAAAGAATTAGCTATGTGCACAGCCTGATTTTGCCAAGGAAACACAAGGGTTTTGTGCATGAATTTTGTTTTATATTCCTTATGTTTAATCCACAGGCAAGGAGACCAAATCCAGGCTGCAACAGGACAGGTAGCATTTTAGATGATAATGGTGGCAACTCCAGAGCTCTGGGTGAAGAGATTAGCTCCCCATGACCGCTGCATTTTTTCAGTGCCTTCACATACATTTCTGCTGACTTGAGTTCTGAGTGATTCCCATGTTTAGACAACCCCTGTCTTGGGATCACATACCCCAACTTTGCTGGGGTTTCAGAGTTCAAACCAAGACCTGATAGTGAAACTGCTGGCTGGCCTGCTATTTCTAAAATGGTCTCAAATGTCCATGTCTTTGATCTAAATATCCACACCATTTTAATCCAAATTTTTCCTTTTAATTTCCCATCCCTGATCCTCCTAAATCCTTGACTGTATGTATGTGTAGCCCTAAAAGCTGAAGGAACATGACACCTTGCAAAATTCAGTTCTGATATTGAAGGGGAGGCAATCTTTAAAAATATGTTCAGAAACAGACTTCCACTCATTCAACACCTACAGCTGAAACCAGATTTGAAAATGCAAGGTATTCCCATTTAGCCAAGAGAAGAGAGTTTCCAAAGCACTGGTCTCAGACTGCTACAAACCTCCCTGAATATAGGATCTGCTCTTTCCTAAGGAGCACTTCTGAAAGACCTGAGATCTCATTCAGGGTCCTTGATAGATGCTAAGCCTTATCTTTTGCCACAGGGGTATCACCTGGTTAGGTCTGTGTTCCTTGCTGCTTTTGGAAGGACTGATCCAGAGTTCACTGAAATCAACACAAACCTCTATTGGCTCAGCAGTTTTCACATCCAGCTTTAAGGGACAGGCTTGCACTTCATTATTGGAATGGCCTGATAAACTCCACAGACTCTGTCTCCACTGCCCTCCTCTCTTAATTCCATACCCCACCTTGTATCTATTTGCGTTTGCCTCCAGTTTAAAGGCCACACATTTTTCACAGGGTAGGATGAATGGGTAAAGATGAAGAGATGCCATGACTTACATGGATCCTAACCAACTTATGACACTGAGGAATTTACATCTGTGGGTGGATGTGAGGATAAAGCGTTGGACCAATTTCAGCAAGAATGTTTAGAGAAGCCAAGTCAAAGCCATGGTTATGCAGGAAGTTAACAGAGGATGCCAGCCCTAACCCTGTAAGAAAAGAAATGGGCTGATGAGTTTGCAGGAGATTGGGGGGAAGAGGGAAGGAAGTTTCTCTAGAAATTCTCCTAGAATTCCAGAAATTTTCCTCTTAATTGTCAACTACAGAGAATTAAGACAAACCCTAGAGCATGCCACAGCTCAGTCAAACAATGAAACAGGCAGATTAATTGCTGAAAAGGAGACACTGTTGGTTCAGAGACTGACAGTGTCCCTGACTCATGCCATCAGAGGAAGGAAAAAACAACAATAAAAGAAAGCAGAGGCTATTTCTCAGAGTGTACCCCATGACTTCTGCTAGCTCATGCCAGGAAAGAAGGATGCTGCATATTTTCAACTGAAGTGTGGGCAGCTAGAACCATCATTTGAACTTAAAAGGGTCATTCACTGCTTTATTTATCAAATGCAGTTAATGGTGTGGGGAAACAAAGCATCGCAGTTTAAATGAAAACCTGATTAATAAAGGAGAAGGAGGGGTTACTGTACTTTGCAGGGCTGAAAAAATGAGCAAAGTGTGTGGAAGCAGGAAGGATTTTCTCTAAGGACTGCTATTTCCTTCCATGGCACTCACTTGGTCCTTGTTCACACCATTTTGCAGGCACTTGCACACCAGGCTTAACAGGCTCAGGCCATTTGCAAGCAAACCACCACGTTCTTGCTTCTCTGTTCTAGTGCAAGTTAGGCTTCTACCTGCCTTCAGTTCCCTTGGCCCAAAACCAGCAATGCAAGCCCAGGAATTCAAATACTATCAGTTTGGGGAAGGGATGGTGGTGCTTGTTTTTAATAACAATCAGCCTTGGGTTGTTTTTCCCTGCCTTCTGGATCCTGAGTCTTTCAGGCATAACCAAATCACACTTTCAAATTACATGGGGAGGTGTGTGTGGGGGTGTGGAGTTCACACAAACATAAGGACTAGAAACATGCCTTTGAAGTTAAAATTCTCCAGCAGTTACTTAATTCCCAAAGACCAGACACTAAACAATAAAAAATATCACTATCCTCACTGGAAAGCCTGGTGCTGCAAAACCCCTCCTCCTACATATTTCTTATTCACATAAAGAAAGTTTGACTTGAGACCTGAGGAAAGACAATCAGGATTTAGCCCTATGACTTACAGAAACTATTACAATCCAGAATCTGTAATAGAGAGCAGAAGCACAAGTCTCTTTTCCCCCAATAAAGGGGGTTTGCTTGAAGCTGGCAAGAATCCTATGCTGTAAAAATTCAGGAAAAAAGTGTGGATAAAAGCCCAGAAGGAATATGCACACAAGTAATGTTAGGAGGGCTTCTTTGCCTTGCTTTTGCACGGCTTTTGAGCCCACTGCTCTGGCCAGGACGATGATGATGGAACACAGGGATTTGAAAACAGAGGAAAAGGTAACCATCACCTCAGCAGCATCCTGGCTGGACCAGTCTGAGATTCTTGCACCTGCTGGGAAGACCAGAACACTCTGGATCCCACATGCACAGGGTCACAGTCAAATTCCCTGTGTGCTGCCCTCTTCTACATCCTCCTGCAGAAGGCCAGGCTAGCCAAAAAAGCTTGAGTATTTCAAACAGCCCTCACACTGCCCACAGCTGATCAGCTGTTTCCCCAAAGCCTCCCAAGGCTGTACAGCACAAATACACCTCCTGCTGGACCCATTCAAAAAGCTGCAGCTACAGAAGAAAGGAGCTGACCTCTTTTACAAGGCATTAAGTTTCATTTGCAATTACTTGGGATTTTATTGCACTACTGAATATAACAGGTTCCTTAACTGGGCCAGCAGCATTGTACCCTTTTTAACAGAGCCTTTCTGTTATTGTTTCCTTATTGGTCTTTTCCCTTTTGCTACACACAACTGGATTTCACTGGCCTCCAGCTTGTGCAATAGCCCCAGGTGGCTCCTCCAAGAGCCTTATTTGTTAATTTGATGGCTGAACCAGTGCACAAGGAATAAAAAATACTGAAATGCAATGCCCAAGATGCTACTTCACAGCAGCAGCAACAACCCAGGAAATGCTCCCCAGAGTAAGGCTGCTGGGTGAAGCGACTCCTTGCCCAGTTCATCCTTGGAGGCAAGACATTCCTTGATAAAACACCTACTTTTTTCTGCAGCTGACTGTGACTCCAGTAGGATGAGAAAGAGCTGTAACAAATCACCCTACAAGAGCCACAATGTGCTGCACAGGGATGGAGCCACATGGAGAGATGATAGGGCTCCTGCTCCTGTAAATATGAGCTTCAGAGCACCTGCAAGACTTAGGAGTACCTTGGAGACAGACAACAAGTAAGAAAATGCAAAAAGGCACAGCATTTCCATAGAGAACAGCGGTTTTTGGGCAAAGATTCGGAAAAAAATCCCGGTTCAGTCTAACAGCTTTCATTCAGAATGCAATGACCAGGTTTACAAAGAAACTCAGCCCCCCACCAGCATCAAGTGCTAAGTGAATTCAAGAACTCCAGCTCCTTTGAAAACCTGGTTTCCTGAACAAGACAGCAGCTGCTAATGGTAGAACACAAAGCATTGTAGCATCAGGGTTCACTATTCTCTTGCTCTTGCCTGTTAAATAATGCATTTCTTTCTACAGTGGGTAAGAACTGAAAAGCCTTGTGGAAGGAATGTATCTGAAGGAGGAATTAGAACAGAGATAAACCAATGGTGGAGAAGGAGTTCTACTTGCAGAATTCCATGTCAAGATGGTTTTTTTTTCAGGAAAAACAACCACCCCTCATCAGAAATCTCAAATTATCACAAAGAAAATGTGTGTAAGAAAGGACTGATTATATTCCTGACTTAGTGGAAAATGGGGGAAAGGTTTCCGGTTTTTGTTTGCCATGTCTCTTCATTTGAATGTCCTAATTTACACTTGGAGAAGACTTGAAAGAAAAATAAGCAAAACCTAAAATTAGATGTTTCAGTAGTTCAGGTCATGTGCTACCTGGGACTTTAGGTTTTATGGTGAGGAGGACTATTTTGTTTTAAGATTTTTGGGTAGAGACATCACTATCCTGATTCAGGAGATTACTTGTTTTTGGCTATTTTTCTTGTGCTGAAAAATTCTCCTGAGAAGGGAAATCATGGTGAGCTCTGTTCTAGACCCAAGTACAACGAACAATATCAAAAGGCATCACCACCCGAGAGTACTTCCTTTTACTGAAACAGAATCCCAAAACATTTGCTTTGCCAAGAATAAGAGAAAGAATAGAAACAGGATGCTCTTGCTGCGGTTACAAGTCACCATTAACAAATGCAACCTCCTCATATCCCAAAAGAGAGCATCTCGTGCAGCTTTACCAGCTCAGGGTTGCTTGAGTTGAGCAGGAGATGCATTCCTGATAAACCACAGCAGAGATGAGAAAACTTTACTTTTCCTCAGCACTTCCCCCTGCCTTACCTCCTCAAGTTTCCTCTAATGTCACACATAACAGTGAAACACAGAAAAGGCTTGATCTGGGGAAAACCTGCCCTAATACATCCCTTCAGCCCTCCCCACAAAACCCATTTTTAATAATTCCTCACCTGTCCCCCTTCCCAGAACCCAGTGGTGCCCTGCCAGCATCTTCTCCACTGGTACCCTGGACACTGGAGGCAGCAAAAGGTATCTCCCCATGCAATTCCCCACCAAATCTGAACCCTTCAGTGCTTTCTGCAACACCCAGAGCTATCTTCAGAATCCCAAACAAATACATTAATTGCTTTCAATTTATCAGCCTCAAATCATTCTGTCTAATTACCATTCATCTGGAGTTTGTGTTTTTAATGGTTTATGGGTATTGTTGGTAATCTTTTAATTTCTCATTAAAAACAATATGTTGTGCGCACTGTGTGTGAAAAGCCCTAATCCGATAAATCAAGCAAGAGTAATACAGTTAAAAGAAAATCAGTGGAACAATATTTGGGTTTATATTTTTCTGCCAGTCAATTTGTAATTAAAAGTTGCTACTTTAAAAAACACAGTTGTTGCTGTGAAAGCCATTATCAGTCAGCATTTTCATATGAATACTGCTTTAATTAATTAGCAGAAGTAAATACATTATATATCAAAAACCACTTTCCCACTGAACCCATGCGTTCCAGAACAAAAGACTTAATAAACCATACAAAAGAGGGACAAATTAGCTGATCCCATCCTCCCTTTTCAGGTTTAGAGTCTTTTAAAGTTCTCCAAGGTTTTTTTTACCCCACACTTGCTTTTTAAAAAATACATTCTTTGTTTTTCTTTAGAAGTGCATATGGGGGAGAAGATGCTACACAAACACAAAACATACCATTCAAACTAAATTACTTGGAAATCAGTTTAGCTGGACAACACAGTCTCCTTGGAACAAATTATTTGCTGAACATTAAGGGGTTGGAGTTTGATTCACAAAAGGAAAAGATGTGTCTGAAAAATTCTTTTGTCAAGGGGCATTCCAGAGACTGGAAGCAGCAGAAGAAAATTCTCCATTTTCATCAACAAGCTGGAGATAAAGTGTGGATGAGTAGTGTTGTTTCAGACTAAGGCCTATGATAAGAACACCGTGAAACATCAATGGCATCTCTTATCTCACAGGCCTTTAACAAGAAACAAGGGTCCTGCCATCTGACTAGCAAACAAATCACTCACCTCATCCTGTTCACATCCTGCTGAAGTGCTGCAAGCAGGCTCCATCAGTGGGTAAGGAGCAGAGAGGACCAAGTGTCTCAGCTGGGCAATATGGGTGGCCAGGGCTGAGCTCCCTCGAGACAACAGACCAGGCAAAGGCAATCCAGTGGTGGGACCACTCAAACAGGTGTAGAACCTGACCTAAATAAAGAACTCAGTAAGGCTCTGTCTGATGGATAAGACAGAAAAGATTTAATTACACTTACTTACAGAGTTGGAGCTGACAGTGCAGTGATGAACAGCAACCTCAGCAGGCTGATCCTCACCACCTTTTTAACAGCGTAAACAAATATTGGTGAACAGATGAGGCCAAGGAGTGCAATTACCAGACTGAAAGTGTTCAAGGCCAGGTTGGGTGGGGCTCTGAGCAACCTAGTCTAGTGCAAGGTGTCCCTGCCCATAGCAGGGGCTTGGGAACAGATGACCTTTAAGGTCCCTTTCAACCCAAACCATTCTATGATTCTATGAAGTACAAAAGCACTCAGAGGAAAAAAAGGAATTACTCAAGGGATAATGTTTCCATGAGAGTACTAGAGGTTTTCCACCAAAGCATATCTCCAAAAATAGAAGCCAGCACTAAGAAGATGAGACTATTGAACTGGCTAATGGTATGGCTATGTATCAACCTATGCAAACATCCAAAATTTCACTAACATAGGAAAATCAAGGATGCACTCATGCAAAAGCAGTTTGCAGTCACCAAGTTCAATCCCCTCCACCAAATTTCCTCTCTCATCAGATCTTTAAACACTCAGTCCTGACTACTAGTCATCTTCCTGCTTGCTGAGATGCTCAGCATGCTTCCTTGCAAAGTAGATGGCAAGCAATCTTCCTTCTTGAAGGAATTACTGAACCCACCTCCTCTAATCTCGGATGCATGAAATTTCTAACAGCCAGCCCCAACTTCGTATGTCCTACTTTCTTAGGCTTTCTCTTCTCTTGTATGTTTAGACTTTAATTCTTTGGAGAAGGGACAGTTTTTCACTCTGATTCACAGCTTTGCAGTGACACACACCCCAACAGGACTTGGAGTTAATGCTTCAGGATGCCTCAAGTACCCAGATGATTTTGAAGATTGTCCTCCTGCTCACTCAGTTCCTTTACACCATCACATTGCAACAGCAAATTTCTTCAGCCTTTTCTAACAGGAAATGTTCATCTTTATACCCTGCTTCTCATCCAAGGGCTTCTGTGCAACCCTCTGTCCCAACCTTTATTCTTCATGCATCAACTCTGAGTCACAGTTTGATGAGACACACACCTGCTTCTTTGGAGTCCCAGCATGACCTGTGCATCAGAACACTGCCACCTTTCCAGGGAGATGAAAGTCATGCACCTAATCCATTGCTGGCTTCTTGCAAGGGCTGACAGAGCAGCCCTGCTACAACCCCACTACAGTGGGATGACTTCTTGCTGCTTTTGGGTGATTACTTGCCTGGCCATGTTTCTTGTAGGATTTGCACCTCAATCAGTGTGAAGTCTCGTTAGGAAGGTACCATTAAATCAAGCCAGAATTCTCCCAGCAAAGGGTACATTTGGGGAGATACAGAGGGATGAGACAGCGTGGGGTGGAGTGCCCTGAGCAGCACCATGCTGAGGGATGTTTCAGCACAGAGACGCGTCTGCCTCATGCACAGGCATTCTTTTCCCTGCACATAATTTCATTGATTTTTATCATTGTTATATTTGGTTGAGCCCCCCATCTGGAAAGTTCTTGCCTCCCCCAACCCCCATAAATAACCAAACCCTGCTCTATCCAAAGGCAGTTGACAGAATCAGCCCCATTGCCCTTTGGCAGTTCTTCCAGGAATTTTTAGGGTTTTTACCAGTCAGGAAAAGGCTTTGATGCTTTGGAATTGGGATTTTATGAAGATCATTTCGTAGGGTTCAGCCAACCTCATGAAGTGTCAAATGTGGGGCACTCTTTCATCTCATCGCTAGATGGGGAAAAGATCCACCCTCTTACTGGAATGAGGACTGGAGAGGGGGGAAACAGAGAGATGAAGGTTCATCCATAGAGGGGAGGGTTTCTTTTCTCTTCATAGAGTCCACCCACTGCATTCCCATCATACTGACTGCTGCACTCCAGTCTGTCTGCTCTCCAGGCTACATCAGATAAGAGGAGGACTGCTTGTTCACTGCAGCTCTGATCCTGTGCTGAGGGGCCTCTCAGCTGCAAGGCCAGGCTCTTCCTCACCCTCCTTTTCCAGCTGCTGTTTTCAATGGCTGCTGCATCGAGAGGGATGCTGTCAGGAAACCTGACACATGCAAAGAATGAGACAGTAATTGAGACCAGCCTAAGGAAATTTCATCTTCCATTTCACACTCATAAACACCCACATACAAAAGATAGCAAGAAAATCCCTGTTCTCTCTCAAAATTCATGTGCAAATTCCTATCTGGCCATACCTGGGCTGTTGAGGACTTGGCTGCCACTTCCCCAGAACCAGTCCTACTGTGGATGGCATTCACACACTGATGGGCTGGTTCTGAAGCTTGCAGCTCCACTGCCTCAATCATTCAGAAGCTGCAGACACCAGCTAATGTCTATTTGGCAGAACTTTGGCTTCTGTGATGCTGTGAGCTGCACAGCCCATCCTCATCTAGCAGCTGATATTCCATCTGGTTCAGAGCAGCTGAGTTGGCCAACAATTGCTTGCATCCTCTCCCATGGGTGGGCATGGCTGCATTGTCCCAGCTCACCTCAGAGCAAATACAGCTTCTTTCTTTGGGTACTCTGCTCAGGTCAGACAACTCAGAAACTATTCCTTTGCTGGCTGTCTAGTGAATACACAAACACCAGATCCATGTATTAGAAGAAGAGTGAAAACAGCAAGAAGGATGTCCTACAACCAGAGCTTCCACTCCTCTTCTGCAAAGTAGAAGCCAAAGAGAATGTCAGCAACAGTCCCACGGCAAATGACAGCAAAAAAACCCCTGATGATATCCTTCATCTTGCTTCATTCATGTTCACAACCAAACACAAACAGAGGCCAGCCCAGGGCTCATCAAACTCATGATCCAATGCAAGGCACCCAGACAGCATGCACACTGCTGGCCAGGGGGCTTCTGCTGTATCTGCACAGTGTTGCTGAGGTTTAAGTGGGGAGACCTGGCAGAAGATGTTTTAGGATGGTCACATGCCTCCAACACACTGCTTTCCAGGGGCACAAGCTCCACCACACCAGATAACAGCAGTCTCACAGGCATTTCCCAGCCAACAAAATACCAGTGAGAATCAGTGTGAAATTGTTCTTTGGTGCTGTTGCACAAAATAAGCTCCTATATATTATGTCTTTTGGGTCTATTACTAAAGGTAGAAGACTCAGATTCTTACAGTGCTGGAGTAGATCTGCCTCCAGTTCCCAGCTCTGTATATATGACCTTGAAAAAGTAATTCAACTTTTAAATGTCTGAGCTGTTCAACTGCAAAACAAGGCTTTTTCAGCTTTTGGCTGTCTTGTCTGTTTAGACTGTAAGCTCTTCAGGGCAGGGACTGTCTCCTATTAAACAATCATAACTCTCAATTACAGTCTTCTACACATCCAGGACCCTCACAAAAATGTCATAAAACAAAAGCTTTCTAATAAATTCTGGGGGATTCCAGATTGGGATCCAAAACTGCTCAGTGGTTTTCCCTGCTGAATATGATGCTGAATCCCTTCTTAGTTTGTGTGTGTGAGGGGGGAGGAGGGAGACTATAATTTAAAGAGATTGCATAAAAGACCATTTAAGTCCTTGTGGCTGTATATTTCTTTTAATTAGTTTATGCATAGTGCATTTGCATGGGAAGCTGCATGGGAAGCGTGTGGACAGACTTAATTAGGAGAACAATACAGTCCCTCTTAAGATAATGAGTTGAGGATTATGAAAATTATTATTCCAGATCCATCCATGGGTCATTCGAGGTTCAGCATCCAACGAACTTTTTAAATGCATTGAGGTCAGCAGTTTGGATACTGTCAGCAAAGTCACTTGATTACACTGTTGCTTAAATGATTAATTATGAACAGCAGCTGCAGGCATCCCCCAAGTTACACAATAGCCCAAGGACTTGCTGCATTTCACATGTGCCATCAGCTCCTCTGGAGAGACAGATGTGCTGAATGGGGCTGTAAGATCCACTGCACACATCTGCCAGAAAAATCTCCTTGTGAGCTCTCTGCCCTCCCTTTCATCCATCCCTTTGCCTTTATATTCCTGGCTGGAGAGGCAAGAAATTTCCATCTCCTCTAATGAATCTTTGCAGCTGGAGAATCAAGACAATTAGGTGAGAGTTTTAGGACACAGGTCAGTAGCCCACATGAGATGTCACATGTCCCTTTTTAGAGCAGAGCACCATAGGCAACTGAGCTGAAGACATCACCTGAGTGCACCTCACTTTTGCCCATAGCTTGGTGGGTCTTAAAAAAGGGATTTTTTGTTTTCTGCCTCTCTCCAAAGTCCAATCAATTTTCCTTACTCTTAGGAAAGCGTGATCATCATGACAGAGGATAAGAACAATCCTCTTTGAAAGAGTTTCCACATGGACTGTATTCCAGAGCCAACTCAGTTCAAATAATCTGAGCACCCATCCTACTCCCTCTCTTCAGAATTGGTTGCTGTTGGGTGAACAGACTCCCCACTGCAGCAGGGCACTCTGCAGAGGGGTAGCCCTCTACCCCAAATCTCCAATTCTAGCTGTCAAGGCTATGGAAACTACTACCTTCAAATCTTCAAAACCACCAGGCGCAGAACAGAGAGCAATCCCATCTTTCACCTTAAAAAGCAAAGCCACATATGCAGTCGAGGAGGACAAGGTCAGCTCCTTCCACACCAAAATCCATGACTCATTTAGGAATCATGGCAATCACACCTTGAGTATCCTTTCCTTCCTCTTGCCCTATAATGATAAGACAAGTTTTCCACTCAAATGCAATGACTGTGAATTAAGTCAGCTCTTTAAGCAGTGACAGCAAAAACTTGGTGTTGCTCTTAGAGCTGAGGAAACAGCAGTTCTGGAAGCAGAGAGGACATCTTCAGCTGTACCTCCCCTGCTGAAAAACTTTGATTTAGGTTGATCAAAAATTGATATTTCACATCTGGAGGTGAGTGAAAAGTAGGTTTGAAGGAAAAAAAGAAGGAGACATTAAGGAAAAGAAATTTCAAAGGATCATTTTGTGGATTTAGAACAACTCAGCCCAATGATTAAATCCCCTCACAGTCTTTGTACATCTTCTCCAAAACTTCAAATGGAGAGAAAGAATGAGATGGCATGTCTGCACTCACATTGGCAAAATCTGTGACTGGTCCCAGCAGCTGCAAATATCCCTGTGCTTTTCCTTGCTATTTTCACTGTTTTAAGGCTTCCTGAAGCCATAGTAGGTGCTTAAGGCCAACTGTGGAGAGTGAGTACCACAGAAAAATCATGGTTTGTACAGCAGGACACAGGGCTGTGCCCAGGAGAGGGCACAGCTCCTGGCACAGCACAAACACCAGGCAGTGGCTCCATCCTGCCACATCTGTGGCCAGAGGGCCCAGAAAGGTCCAGTTACTATGGAGCAGGGGTAATAAAACATAAGCACTGTTAGTAACAGGAGGAGGAGAGAACAGCTCCTCAACTCTTCAGGGTCAATAGACATGACTTGAGAGCATCACCCATTACTCAACCTCTATTATTGATAACATGGCACCCAAAGCATGCCAGGCACTCTGCAGGGCAAACAGACATGTCCCTGCCCCAAAGAGATTGCCATCTAATTCTGATTTTACAGTCCTATTTCAAAAGCACAGTGAGATCAAAGCCCTGCTCTCCTCCCCCAGGCACTCATTCTCTCTGGTGGAACATATCTTGATTCATAAATCAGAGAAGCAGAGAGTCTCAGTGAGCACTGCCATTCAGGACACAAAAGGGAACACAGAGATGCCAAAGGTAGTCCTAACACCATGCTAGTGCTCAGGACAGTAATCTGGGGGTGCAAGAGGAGGGGAAACACAGCAATTATTATTTTTTTCCATTATCAGAGCAGATTTTTTGTCTGGCTGCAGCACAGACAGCAGTAACAGCACATGACAATGATCCATGGCACTCTAGAACAAAACATTTAAAAAAAAAGAGCTCATTCTAGAAATTAAATGAAACTTCAGGAGCTGTAAGGTGAGATGGTCAGAAAATACCTTAAGAATGAAAACAAACATTGGAATAGGGTAGCACTCATCTGGGAAAGGACAGTGACTTAGACAAGCAATCCTAAAGGTAAATCCCAACACCTGCTGCTTTCTGATTCATCCACAGAGAGTACCAGCAGTATCAGGGCACACTTGAACACACAGGAGTAAAGCCAGTTGTCTCCCAAGAACTATCCCCACTGTAACATCTAAGGGTTCCCCCCTTCCCAGAAAAATCTGCAATTCAAAAACTAAATTTGCCCCTGAATTGTTTAATCTGCAAGCTCCAGCAATCTCCCTGCAATGGGTGCACAGGCAACAGATGCTCAGAAGCCAAGCTGGCACTTTGCACACCTGAACGTGTGACTGGGAGCAGGAAAGGAAGGACATTGCCTGGGAACATCTGATAAGGCCCTGCCCTTCAGAGCCTGCACAGTGGTGAAGGGGCAGGAGAGAGGCTTAGAAATAACCAGAAGCTTTCTTCTTCTTTCATGAGTCACTCCTGCTTCAAGGAGCTGCAGCTTTGATTATTAACTGGGCTAGTCAGCTAGATATTTAAATGATTCCCAAAAGTCATTAAGAGCCCAATCAGATATGCAGTGTTTGACTCTAGCACAGGAATGCAGAGAGGGAATTATTTGCATAAACTATGCTTTAGAAAAAGCCTCCATGTATTTTATATTTCAGGGTACAGGGGAATCTGATTTAACTGAGTTAAAGAGAAGAAAAAGAAGCTTAAGCAATTTAAGGGAGCACATTAAACAGGGAAGGGAGTAAAAAAATATTAAATAAAAACACCAGCTACCTCAGGGATTAGGAATAAGAAAATATAATGTCAAAGTACTCTTCCTCTCTATTCTCTAAGCAACAGGCAGCTCATTTAGATTTCCCCTGACTTTTCAGAGAGAAAATTTACACTCAGAGCACTGCTGGAAGTTGCATGCCTGATCAGGACATCTCATAACCCTGCTGTCCTCTGTCCCAGACTGAGACCAGAGATATGAGCTGATGCAAGAAGTGAGGGGATGGGCAGACACAGAAAGCTTACCTTTATATTCACCTGGCCTCCACTCCAGAGCCAGGACACAGACTGTCCCTCAGCAAAATCTCAAAGCCAATCTTCTGTAGAATGATTTTTATAGGAAATATCATGTGGAAAGAAACCCACTGGATTTGGTACCAGAAGACAACACCAGAACAGAAGCAACACTAGAGTAGAGGCCATTTCAGAGACAGGCACAGGGTCACCTAACTTGTCTGCAGCTTTTCTGCTGGTTTGTAACTCACTTCACATCTCTGTACACCCAACCTAGCAGGTAGTTCCTGCCTCATCCTGCATGGAATCCAGCTCCTGGGATGGGGAAGTAGCACAGGACTCTGTGCAGGGGGCTCATTCAGGGGAATCATACCCAGTATGTTGCGTTCTTCTGCTTCAGGTTAAAATCAGAACCACGACAGGCAAATCTGCAAGAAAAAGCCAGATTCAGGGTGATTGGAAAATGGGCCAAGCTTGGAATTCATAACGAAAGAAGAAGGCAGGCAAAAGTGATGCTTGCAAAAGTCAATGGGGAATCATCTCTTTAGAAGCAAAGAGCAATCAGCAACTCAGTTCCTAGCCTTGCTTTTCAGCAGAAAACTCAATGGTTTCTCACAAGAAGTCAGTAAACAGCATAACCTGAGGCTGGTCACTGAAACTCTTTATCCATTAGTTCCCCCATCCATACATTGGGGCTTAAAGTATTTTACTTTCTTCTTTCCATCAAGGAATGGGAGCTGGCAGATAGAATGTGGTTGTGCCTATACCTTTCTCAGAAAGAGACTGCCATAAGGAGGGCAAAACTGCACTGTGAATGTGATTAGAAACCAAAGTCCTCCCATGCAGTTATTAATTAAACCATAAATATAAATGGGTAAGTGTCTAATGAGCCAGCTCTACACAGTGTATTTATATTCCTCTGGAAAAGAACAATGCCTAAACTGGTTGCAAATAACAGTCCTGTCTCCCAGCCTGGTTTTCCCTGCAATCAGGAATCAGGCTGCACAGTAGTTTGCTGACAAATTGGTTCATGTTATGACGATAATGAAGGCATCAAATTACTCTGCACTCCTTCCCCCTGGAAGCAGCAAGGCTCTTGCAGACAGTGATTGCCAGGGTTTGATTTGTGCCTGCATGTGTGTGTCACTGGTGAGCAGACAAAGCCCAGGGTCTGCCAGCCAAGGCAGGTTGGCTCCAGCCACTGCTCCCAGCAAACTCGGGGTGCTGCAGTGACCTCCTGGCTGAGCCCCTGTCAGGCTGCCAGGGAGGTGACCATGGCAAAGAGCCACAGCCTCTCAAAGGCGTTTTCTTCCTCCAGCACCAACAGAGATGCTCCAGGTTGTTCTATGAGAGCTTGCATGGGTACCAGAACCATTTAGTGATGCTAGGGCAGCGTTTCTCCAGCTCTGGTACATTCAGCTTTCCAGGAACAAAGCCTAAAGCAACATATCCAGCAAAGCATTTAACCAAGAAGATGAGCAAGGTCATCTCCAGAAGAAATAAAATACTTTGGCTGGATCACCCTGGCTCTGGAATTTTTCTGCCTCTCTTTCCTTTTCTACCTGCAAAAAGGAGGTTTTAACTCCTTCTTTGTAGAGGTTCCTCGAAATCAGATGGAGAAGGATAGCAAAGAGGAAAATATTTCCATCCTGAGCTGTTATTAGTAAATATATAAATAGATTCTGAACAGGTAAGATTTCACTAAACTCAATCCAAACAGATTTTTAAAACCCCTCCAGCCACTATGAGCACCAACAAGCCAAGCAAAGCTTTTTAGTGATCATAACAAATGTGTCAGGCTTTACCCTGCAATTGATTTGCTTTTAGGAACAGAAGTGAAGCTTTAAATCTATATTTCATATATTATCAAGCAGCCAAATCGGCCTTTTAATATAGAATCCAGACCAGCTGCTGTGTCTTTATCTAAGAAAGCAGGAGGGCCGAGAAAGCTACAGCCAGGGAAGTGACAGTTCTTCATCATTATCCTCCCTGATCATACCCATCTTCTCATCTCCCCTATCAAATTTCTGGGCCTTTTTGATAAAAAATAATTTAAGAGCGCGCTCCGCAGGAAGCACACGAAAGTTACAGATTGAGCAATGTCTGGGAATCCCTCTCTAAAAGGTGCAAACAGAGAAATGGCCTGAGAATGGGGGCTGCACATAGGAATGCCAGGGTCAGACACCCTGGGAGAACTCTCCTCCCTTTGTGGTCACCAACAGCTCCTTCTGCTGCTGGGACCCAAAGGAGGGAGGGCTTTTGAGTCTCACTCTCTGGGCACTCATTGGTGTTGCTTGTTTTCCTTGCTCTCTCCCCCTCCTGCATTGCAAAGCTTCCCAAAACAGCCCACTGCACACTGTTGAGTCAGGCTGAAGGAGTCTGATCTTCAGCTCTTTCTTATGACAAAGGACTTGGATGGGGTTGGGGTTTGTTTGGAGGGTTATTTTAGTTTGTTTTTTTTCCCCAAGTACTTTCTTCAGCAAAACAGTTTCCCCTGTTGGTTGGGTTTTTCTTTTTCTTTGAACTGTTCACAGAATTTTTCTCTGCTGCTTTGTTGGGGCTGTAGTTTCATGTTAGAAATTTGGTGGCAATTCCAGTTTTGGGGATTCCTTTCTGAGTGCCTCTGCCTTGCAATGTGTGACCCCCTCCACGTGCTGCTGCCGTGGTTCATGACATCAGCCTGGCTGGAGAACTGATCCACTGTAACAAGAAACACACAGGACACACAAAAGCCAGATTTTTCCTTTTCTTCTGCAGTTGGATCAGTTCCCTGAGATATCTCACTGCACTGCCTTATAAAACCCACATGGTCACCATCACAGGGATGGCTTCTGCAGGCTGGGAACACCCTAGACCATGATGCCAGTGAGTTCTGCAGATGAAAGCAGGGCTTGCCTTGGCTGACTCATGCCTTGTTTCATACTTCTGCAAGTGAATCAGAGTGTGGTGTCTCTCGATCAGCAATTATATCTAATTATAAAACACAGCCTTTTTGGTGAATCAAGGTTTTTATTTTAGACATCTCTTGTGGGACATCTCAGATGGAAGCTTCCCACAAGGACCAAGGAAATTTGAGGATTTGGTTTAGATGCATTTCATAGCCAGCTACAGAAGTGACAAAGGATTCCACCCACCTATGAAACATAAAATGCATTATGTCCAAATTCACTGTTTAGCTCTCTGTGACTGCTCTACAAATCAGCGTGTTTTTCACTTGCACAAATAACCCACAAATCAACATGCAACAGGAAATTTAGTGTACAGACTGGCAGCTCCATCCATAATTTGCACTGTCAAGGGGAAGAATAGGAGGAAAAGACCTAAAGGGCATATTTTGTGTGTCTGGAAAAAAAATGGACAGAAGGTTCTGCCAGTCATTCACAACCTTATTCCACATGGACCACGTCTCTGTTACAGACCAGCAAACTACAGCACTCACATTCAATGGGCTGCATTCACAAATGCCAGTCTCTGAAAGCCAGATCAGCAGAAAGGCAAGGATTTCTGAGCTTATATCTTACTTCTCGTGCCAATTTCCCACCAGTACAATTTGCTTCTTGGCCAGAACTTAAAATTGGGTTACTTTACAAATTTTCTACCTTAGAGTAACGATGCAGTGCTGAAGTTAACACTTCACTTAGGGATACCAAGTGGTAACACTACAATGCCCTTTCCCTGTACGGCAGGATCCCACCACAAATGAATGAGAAAAAAGTATTTTTCCCTCTAATGAGCAAAAGAGGTTTAATTCGAGATTATTATGTTGCAGAGGAACTTCATTACAGTTTGAGTTTTACCAGATTCAGCCTGGATTCTTTAGTTAAGTAATTTCACAAGACGTGACAATTTCAGCACTTCCTATGCCCCAAGCAAAACCTCCTAACCTGATATTCACAGGAGTGGAGTTTGCTTGGCTGTTGAAGTTTTTCGCAGGTTTTTGTTTTGGTTTGTTTTTTTTAAAGCATATTTTTAAGCTTTGCCTTGAAGTACCTTGGAAATGGGTTATCTGGCTGATGGCTAACACCTGCAAGTCAGGGTGGTGCCTTAGAGTGTTCCAGTTCAAGCCAAATCATTTTCTAAAAGATATAAGCCATGATGATCACAAATGTATGGAGTCAATTAGCAACGTGCAAGTTTCTCAAGTATTTGGGAAACCTCCATTTTTAGGTTATTAATTTCAAACATTTAAAAATAACCTAGTTGCTTAAAAAGAGCTATTTTTTACCAGTCTCTGAAAGGCACCCCATGCCCAGAACCCAAAAAATAAGTGAATAGCCAAAATTCCTACGCATTTTTTTGAATCTTAGAACAAATACAGAGGAGATTTTATTTTCTTTTTTGAAGTAAGTAGTACTTATGGCCCATGTATTTGTATTTCCTATGATTCTGCTCAATGCACCTCCATCCTGTCCCTGCAGGGTATTTTGCTTTCCCGGCTCCAGCAGCCTCCCCACACTGCACCAGTGCTGTTTCAGGCCAGGTATATTAATGAAAAGGTCTGTCAGGTTCTTGGGAGCAACACATGGAGGGGTTTTTGCAATGTGCCTAATAGGATCTATTACATAAAAAACAATGAAATTCACTTCAGCTGAAATAAAATACAAAAAGCTTAACCCTAAGGCTTCAACACCAAAACAGGCGGGGGGTGGGGAACGAAACCACAAAAAAATCCCCAAAACCAAACAACAAAAATTAAAAGCAAAAATTACGTTCTTGATCTTGCTATTTACATGTAACCAGCCTAACACTGCTCACACTTTATCTGAGACTTTCTGAGAACTGAGCACTCAATCATCATACATTGCATATAGTCCAGCATTAACTCCTCTCCTAGGTGGATGATTTAATGGTACAAAGGCCATTTAATCAGCACCTCATGTCATGCCTTGTAACTTGCAGTCATCATCTGGTAGCTCCCAGACAGAGCCACAAATGGGCATACACATCCACCCACAGAGGTACACTGTCACCCCCCAGGAACACAAGTTCCTCCTAAGCAATTATATCTGTGTGTCCCCTAATTCTGATCACTTGAGCATTTAATGCATTTGCTCTGGGGTCTACACAATCCTGCTCTAATTTTGCCAGGGGCCTTTGTATCAAAGGCCTGAGCTGTGTGAAAGGTGATTTAGCAGAGATGGTGTCAGTGATTATTTTCAAAGGAACTGCTGCAGCCCCACCACGAGGGACACTGCAGCCTCCAGATAGGGGGCCCTTATCATATTTTCTATTCTCAGATAAGATTATGTTTCCTTTTTTCATCCTCCTTCCTGAATGTTCTTGATAACAATTGGGGGCCAGTTTAATCACGGAGGTTGAAATAACCAAAAGGGTTCCTGGGGTAGTGGTGGGGAGGGCAGGGAACAGGGCCAGGTGGGTGGGGAGGAGGGAGAAACCTCACTGGACAGAAAAGTTGAGTAAGAGCAACTAAGAAATCCAGCCAGCAGAAATGGGGTTATTTCAAAGGGAATGGCTGTTGAACTGCAACCAAACAAAGCACGTGCAGACAATGTTTTTGTGGTTGCCCGTCAAAAACAAAACGAGTTGTTCACGCGCCCATTCTGAGGTCTAAATAAATTAGAGTGAAAACGGGACGAGGACAGGGAGATGGATGACCTCAAAACAATGGGGACAGGCCCTTTGTGAAACAGCCCTTTCTGCTGCTGGTAGGGGGTTTCTAAACACTAATAATATCTTTGTGATAAGATGAATCACTTGGGCATGATGTGAATTGGTTCCAGGGGATCCACTCTGACCCCTGGGGTTTGATTCTACTTCAACTGAGCATCAGAGATGGAAGAGAGCACCAAGTGCCCTGTGTTACTGCCCCAAAAAAGGGATTCAGACCTGGAGTCAGAGGGGTGCAACAAGCTCTGTAGCTCTGGCCAAGACTGCCCATTCCAGGACAACACAGAAATGTTACAGCATGGTGAATTCCCTGGCATAAGTTCAGGGGGGGTAAAAGCCCAGTCAGTATTTGAATGAGACTTTTTAAGAAACACCCATCTGAACTCCTCTACAGTGACACCATGTCCTCCAAGTCTGGTCTGAATCAGCACCTAAATGTTGCATCAGAAGGTGCCAGGCTCAGACAGTGGCAGTTGAAGGGCAGAAGGTGGGGTGGGGAGATAACACATTTCAGATGGGTTATAAATCAGAACTGTTCATCGCCTGTTTAGCACCCCCCTCCCATCTTCGTTGCAAAAAACTGAAAAATCCCATTGTGCCTTGGCAGCATTACTCCCAAACAACCCCTCAGTCACCAGTGTCTGTTGTGCCAGTGCCAACATCCCCACATGCCAAACCACAGGGGACTGTTGGCCCATCCCTGTGCAAAAGGAAACTGTTCCATCCTTATGGACTGTTTGCAGTGAGAGGCAAAGTGTATCTAAGACACCAAAGAACCTCTCAAGGCATGTCCTTCTTTCCTGAGCTTGGAACCATTCCCTAGGGGCAGCCTGGACAAGAAGAAACCATTGAGACATTGCCACCACAATATGCAGGGACAGAGCCAGCAAGAGCCATTCTGGCCATTGTCCCTGCTCAGACTTAACAAAAAGATCTGTGTTTCCAACTGCAGCTCTGGAGGCACCTAGAACTGCCCAGGGACCAGGTCACTCACAAGGTTCCCAAACACAGCTGGGTTACAGGAGCTCATTGTCCAGCTTTTGGGCACTGATGTCAGAACTCTGTTCTCTCCTGAGCCTGGCCTTAGAGGCTGGAACCAAATCTTGGACCTACATTCCTCCAGTGACAACCAGTCCCAACCGAGCTGCCCAAGCAGAACACTTGTCCTCGAGGACACTCCCATGCAGGGTTCAAAGCCAGGCCTGTGTGACTGTGAGGCAGCACATGGCAGCTTACCAAGAGTTCCTGGTAATAAACTCTGTTTGAAGACTCTCTCTGAAAAGTGTGTTCCTAATAGAGGATAACATTTCACGGTCATTATGCGATACACTTAACTTTAAAAGGAACAAAAATGCTGAGAAAGTAATTTTCTGAAAAGGACTCTCGGATTTCATTACTGTGGGTCAAGTGCCTGGGGAGAAGAATTAAAGAAAAACATGAACTTGTGCACAAATTAATTAGAGATATTTCCACTAATAAATTGTCCCCATGTCCCAAGGCAGAGCCTTCAGTTTGCAAAATGTGGTAATATTCAAGTTGTGGTTTTCTCCACCAGGCAAGTGGTTCAGCAACATTTAAAATCAAATGGATAGAGTTGGGGAGTTTGGGAATGGGAGGGGGTTTGCTTTCTACTTCAGCCCATGTAAAATTTATGGTATTTTAGTGCATTTCTAAGAAAAAGGAAAAAAAAATACCTTGTTATCCCCTAAGACCATGATGATCTTTTAAATTCTTATTTTTCCTTGAGGCATCCAGTTTCTCCAAACAAGCTCCTCTCCTCCACATTCTTCCACCAAAATTGTGAAGGACTGCTCCTTTCAATGCAAAGGCAGTGCCAGTTGCTGTAACATGAGGAAATCACAGCACAAGGAGAAAGAAAACAAAACAAAAATCCCAGAAGGAAAAACAGAACTCACTGTCAGCAGCTTTGAGGAGCAGGCCCAATACAGCCCAGTGTTAGTGACCCCCTTCCAGCTGCAGGAGCAGCTACACAAGAGGGGCTGTATTTAAGCAGCTCAGATCAACAGTGGGATGGTAGCTGAGCACTCTGGGTCCAAGCTGTTTTCAATACATGGCCAAAGCTTCTTGGTTGTCTTGAGAGGCTTAATAACCTACAGATCCACTGTCTGGGTGAGACACCTCCAGCTGAAGGTCCTGGGCTGTGCTGAAGCCAGAATGCATCACTGCATGGAAATTGTTGGCTTGTGAGGTAGCTGGCACAAGGGATACCAGCTGAGTGCTCAGACCTGTCTTCTCATTTTTCCCTGTAACCACCAAAGAAAACTGAAACTGAACTTGATTTTCTTTTATTCCTATGACTCTCTCCCACTTTGTGGTGTTTTTCACCTGGAGGAAAGGGAGGTGGGAAGATCCTTTAGCAGCACATTCTCTACAATGACCACCACTGCCTTAGATCACTACTGGCCTAGTGACAGATGGGAAAAATTTTCTCTCCAAAGTAGGTAACCAACAAATCAAAAGACTGAGTCTCTCAGATACACAAATACAGCTAAATACTCCTGTTCTAAGAGTTGGGATAGTTTATTTGGCTTGTATTGACCTGATCCCATTTGAACATCCCCGTTCTCACACTGATCAGGGGCTGAAACGGAAGGAAACAGCTTCAAGCTTCTCTTTTCCTTTATTTTTTTTCCCCTTTCCCCCCCCCCCCCCACTTCTATTTCACAGGCACATGAATCTGATCACAACTTCCTCTGTCCAGTGTAAAGTTTAGTCTGAGAGAGTGCACATACTACAATACGTTGGGATAATATTAATGTATAGTATTTGAAGCCCCAGGGCCTGTATGTTTCATTAATTTCCTCCCCATTAAAGTAAAATGAGGATATCCTGTAGAGAATTGCAGTGAACCATTCGGACTGTGAAACCCGTCCTGACCCTGCTAAGAAAAACAGACAGAAGAGGAAAGAGCAGCTGATCACAATATAGAGCCACCCAAATGAAACACAGGGGCTCCTTGCTCAGCCTTCCCTGCACCACCATCATGCAAATATTTAGCTTAACAGGATGTGAAGAGCTGGTCAGCAAGCGTTAAAAAAATACGCACTGATTTTTATTTGTTTAAAACACAAAACATTTCCCCAACATTCTTTGCAGTGCATTAACCTCAGGCACAATTTCCAGCAACCCAGGGACCTGGGTTGCACACGAATAATTCAGATTACTGCATCTGTGTGTGGTAGGAGCACGCGTAGCGATCCTTGCTCATTAACCCAGTGCCTGCAGGCTCTGCCAAACCCTTGAGGGCTGCCATCCTAAAGGAGGCCATGGGGATGGGGAATGCCAGCCCACGAATGGCTGCCAGGTTTAGGACAGATCCAGCAGAGCCCAAGGCTTTGAAAGCACAATGATACATCCACTCTACTCTCTTACGATCCTGATTCTGGTGTTGTTCCTCACCTGAACTCCCTGACCCCCTCTATCCAGTGACCTTGGTCCTCACTCCCCATACCACAGCTTACCTATCCCCAAACTCACTTGGCAATGAATAAAGGACAAAAGCTCCCCCTTTGGACTTGAAAACCCAGGTGTAAGCACATGGATTTTATAACCAGGAATGGTTTCTTTGCAGAGGACGAGGGCAGCCATTCAGGGAAGGTTCAAGTTCTACCAGTTCCTTTTTTACAGCTGTTTCAACCAGTTCTGCCCAAATGCCTGAGCTCCATTGCTCCATGGCAGCCAGTGAGACAGGGGAGGTGGGAGGCAGAGCAGTGACCCCTCTGAATATCACTGAACAAGTGAAGAGACCCAAACAGAGCTTGCTACCTTCATTCTTTGGCAGGCATCTACCTTGCTGTGCAGGTTTTCCTATTTGTCCAGCAATCTTCACGTCATGCCTGAAGTGATCCCCAGGGAGGCAGGGTGAAGCCTGGGGACCAGCCCTGCTCAGGGTACCTGCCACAGACTGCACAGTCAAGGAACTTGCACATAAATATTCAGTTGTTCTGGGAAACCAAGCACCCAGTTGGTCTAAATTACCTTCCACTGACACAAGACATGCTTCAAAAACACATCTGGGAAATGAATTTCCTCTTTGTAGCCCCTTCCAACCCTTTGAAGACCTAATTTCAGTCCCAAGTAATGGCACTGCCCCGGTCCCAAGGCTGCAGGTTAAAAAGCATATTTTGGAGGCAGTGTGTGTCCTATCATGGGGGAAGGAGCAGTTTGAATTATCCTGAACCAGCCACTCTGGATTGCTAACAGACCTGAGTGTCCAGGCTGCAGAGGATGCCCTGCCTGTGTCTGAGAGCACAGTGGATTTGTGATGCAAGATATGGTATGAACCCTTCTCCTTGCCCTTGCCCTCCCCCCCCCCCCCCAGCCTTGGNCCTCTGTATAACTTCTGCAATTGGTGCTGAGACTCAGGGGCACAGAGGTGACAGTACTGCAGGGTAACATGTCCCTCCAAAACACAGCCAGATAAAACCATCCCTGGCATGCACCCTCTGAGATAAGAGTTAAGACTCACGGAATGATTAGGGAATTTAGTTGACTACCCCCACAAAATCTTAGCCCAGCACCTCACTTGCTCCTCACAAAGCCCTAACTCTAAGTGATGGTCTTGACCTGCAAACCCATTGCCAATGCACCTCCCATGGCAGAGGCTCAATAAGAATTATACATTTGTACTTGCTTGAACTTTAAAAATAAATCCCATTCCAGATAAATCTTAATTCCCTTATTTCCCAGCTCCAGTTGCCATTTACTTCTCCTCAGCTTTCTACCAGCTCCTTCCAATAAAGCCCAGCATATTCTTCTCCCATTTCACTCAACATCTGCCCTTTGCCAGCAACTTTCTTCCTCCTTCTGTCCCAGAAGCATCTTACTCTTAGACATTGCCCAACACACAGTTCAAATGCTTCCCTAAATTAGAGCTGGGCCTAAAGAATGAAGCTCAGATCCAGATGTTGTGATGTTTCTGTCCAGTTAGCTCCCAGGCAGACACTTGGGCCTGTTTCTGCTTCCAGGGCCCTAAACTGCATAAAAAATTTGACCTCTGGGCATTACAGGAATGCAGATAATAATTAATCACAAAAGGATCCAAGCACCATATACACACCAGTGTTCCCATTTGCACCATTTAAGATCTGAAACAAGGACTTCTACGCTCATATTGGCTGGTACACTGCCAAGCTCCCATTTGAGACTGTGAATGTATAATTTTCCCATTCTGCATGGACCCAAGCCTTCAGCCAGCTCTCATCAGGGTGGGGGGGCATAGTCATGATAGAATTTGCAATAGTCTGATGATTACTAGTATTTCTTAATAAAAAAGCACATATTAAATAACCCCAACACTAAAAAAAAACACAGCCCCCAGCTCATTATTTGAATAATGGGGAGGGAAGAAGGTGTGGAGGGAAATTGTCTTAATTAAAATTCTCCCTTTCATCCTGGTAATTACATTCAAACAGGCGACAGCGGCGGCATCGCTGTTTGTCACCGTGCCAAAAAAAGAAATTGATTTGATCACCGGGACATCGTGTTGCATAAAATAAAATTCTTGAAAATCTCCTAGCTTTTTTTCTTTTAATTGTAATTACTTCCAGAGCACTGCAAAGAAGGGTGAAAACAGGGAGAAAAAAGAAGAGGAGGAGGAGGAGGGGGAAGAAGGAGACCCCATAGCAGATAATATGCCAGTAATGATGGAAACACCTGTAAGCCAGTGGAGATCTAGCAGCTATCAGCTCTGGCTGCATTCCATATCCCTTAGCTACAAGAGGCTGCTTGGGCTCCAGGAAAGGAGGGTGTTAGCTCTGACAACTGGTGAAAAGCTGATGAAAACGTACCAAAGGGGCAGTCATGGCGCTGCCGTTTGATAAAGAGGGGAAAAAAAAAAAGGAGAGGAAAGGGAAAAAAAAAAGCCAGGAGTAAATCAGTCTAATTAATGGCTTTGTTCATTTATCAGGGGCAAATGCTAATTATTCGTTTTAATCAGTTTTCTGCCACAGTTGCTCATTCTCTCTGATTTTTTTTTTTTTCCTGCCAGCTCCACTTAGTGAGAGAGTCTGGAGAAAAGCAATCCAAACCTCAGGCTTATAAATAAGGAAAGCACAAGAGAAAATGAAAGAATGGATAAAATTGTTCCATAAAATCCTACCAAGTTTGTCTCCATGCAGAAACTCCCAGCACCCTTGCTGGTCTCCTACCTCCTTTCATGAACTACTGGCTAAAAACCAAAATGCAAGAGCAGTCCTTGACAGAGGCCAAAGATCCTGCAGACAGCTTTTAAAGACAACTCTCCAAACACTGAACTGCTGCTCTCATAAAGCAGATTTGTGTCCCTTATTATTCACCAACACCTGCATGGACAGCTTTTGTTCATGCCAATCTGCAGAAACTCTCTGTGGCAAACCCAAGAGCTTCTGCGTGTATCAGTGTTTAACTTTCCCTTCTGTTGTTTTATTCACAACGTGCAGAGCAAGGCACTCAAAACCAGTGAGCCATGATGGTTGCACATCTCCAGGCACCTCAGGAGCTTGGCTTTGAGAAGGCAGCAAACACACCACCTTCTCAAGCCTTTTCCAGATGGTTACCCGAAAAAGCCACTAATTGCCACCATAAATCTTGTCCCTATTCATCAAGTGGTGAGCACAAACTTGGGGTTTTGGTGACCAAATAGTCCATAAACACAGGGACTTAATCTGAAACAAACCCACAGACTTAAAAAAATTCAACAAAACCACCCAAATTCAGCAAATTGTCAAAAGAGGCAAAACCAAAAGCCTACATGCAGGAGCAAAAGCCAGTCTGCAAACAAATCCCAAGAGAACAAGACTCAATTCATGGCTGTCTGGTTGGACTGAGATGTGATGAGCCCCCAAGGAGAGACAAAGGTGAACTATGCCAGACATGACAGACTGTATTTGTGAGTGTGTGTGAACAGCACTGCTCAACCAACACAGCCAAGACCTGAGATCCCAGTTTTCCTTGCCTTTAATTTGCAGAGGGAAACAGGTTGCTCACCCCAGTGAGTCAGGAGATTCAGCCTAACCACCCCTCCTGTTAAGAGCAAGGCTAACCAGGGCAGCGGGACCTGGAGGACCCAGGTGAGCTGTAAAAGGAAACTCTGTCAGCAGAGCAGCTTTCTTCAGTCACAGTTTAAAGGTCTCCAACAAAAATTTAATTCAACAATCTAGTTACGGCATAGTAAATCCCCTGAGTACTAGATGTGTGTCTTGATAGCTGCTAAACCTCAGTAAACAAGTCTTTAATCATCCTTTGGTAATTAATTAGCAAACAAGAATTAATTGCAACTAGATAGCTTCTTAGATTCAAGACGGTTGTTTTACGTTAATTAAATACAGAGGTCTGTGAGCTATACAAATACATTCTAACCAAGATACATGCAAGTTTCTAAAATGCATTTGGTTCCTAATGAACCAAACCCCATTATAACTGCTCAAAGGAAGCAAATTTCAGGGTGGTGCAAAGATTGGCACCTGTGACAGGTGCCCACAAGCACAGATACACTCATCCAGCTGAAAACAGGGACACCACAAACAGGGATAAGCAAGCTCAGGAACTCAGAGCCCAGAGCCCACCACTCAGTGAAAGGCTGAAAAAGCAAGAAATGATAAATTAATGAGGAATTTGGACTCTACTACACTTGTAGTCTGTTCTATGCAAAGTTACTCCTGGAAAAATTGTTTGCCTGGATTTGATGCCAATCCTAATGGCATTAAGTCAGACTTCTGTCACCAGTTTTGAAAAGAACCAAAGCTTTTACCCTGTTTCCAGACTTCACTTAATAACCCCTTAAAACAAGCAAAACCCTGGACCAAGCTAAAGACGTCGTATTAAAACAAGAGAAATCAAAGCCCCAATTTGGCTTTATCACACCACAGATTTTATGAAATCAAATGAAAATTTGTGTCTCTTGCTCCCCCAGGTTGATCTGAATTACAGGTTGTTTAGACTCCTTTGTCTTCAAAGACTCTGGGACCTTCTTCTCCCAGCTGTGCCACTCACTTGCCAGGCAATATTTACCAGCAATTCCATGTGATGCTCTAGCAGCCATTTATAGTGATACTTCATAAGACTTGGTGAGATGCTGGGGTTATGTCAGCACATCCTAAGAGGGAGAGGTCCTTTTGAGTCCAGGCAGGGTATGGAGTAAATGAACTTGCATGGCTCAGATGTCTGGGGCTGCAGTGCAGAGGTTCGTGGGCAGGGAGAGAGGACAGCTGGCTCCTCACTGAAGAGGTATAAAAGAGAGGGATGAAGCCAGGCAGATGAAATTCAACAACTGTGATGCAAACACACAATGGAAAAGCAGCAATCAAGTGGTCTGGGATCCAAGCCCCAGATGCTGCAGCTCTTTGCTGGGAGGAGGCTCTGTCCCCTTGGCATGGCCTTCCCAGACATTGCACTACGCACGGTTGCGAGATAATTTCATCCAAATGTGCAAATATGCAAAACAGATCATCCAAAGGGCTTGAGCTGAAATGCATTAATGACTACAAAATCCCAAACTCCCCCTGCACAACTCAAACAACAGAACGTTGCTGCCCAGACTCCTCAAAGGGGCTGGGATGCAACTCTGTTTTCATGTCAGAGCATGGGGGGTGGCAAAATCTCTACACTGCAAACTCTTATCTGTTCACATTTACCCACCTAGCAAGAGCTGGACTTGGATGGAAGTGAAGGGACAGAAGGTGATATTTTTCATCTCAACTAGCAGATTTCATCTCACTCAGCAGCCTCTTAGCCCAGTAACACCCCTTTTAGGCCCCCATATCCCTCTAAAACACACACACCAAGTGTGTGTTTACAAACACACCATTTACGTGTGAGTGTCACATGCTCCCAGACAGCATGCCAGGAGAGAGATTTAAACAAAAAATATGTCCTTCTCTAAATACTGTATGTTCCCCTGGTCTATTCTTTTCATTTTGCTTTATCTATCAAAAATATATTAACCCAAAGCCTGTTTCCATCAAAGTGTCGATTTCATGAACATTTAAAGATAAGCCTTATCTTATTACTGGTGCATTAACAACAGAGATCTAAAGGGCTACTGTCAATCATCTCCGTTTCTCTGTTTCTTTTCCCTCTCCCCTCAAAACAGCTTTGCAGAGCACGACTGGGATCTCAGGGGGGTTCTGGCAGACACAAACACCCACAGACATCAACAAGCACAACCCACCCCTGCTCCAGTGAAGAGTACCATGGAAAAAATGACAGTTTGACCAGGGCCAAGCGTGCACACATGGAAAAGGAAAGAGAGAAGCATCAGGCAGCACCCACCCAAACCGGGAAGGAGCCCACAGGAATTTCTGCAGACACGTCCCTTTGTGCAGAGCCCTCATGGCAGATGATCCTGCAGCAATATTCAAGAAGTTTGCACAGGAGAAAAAAATCACTTGAAAAATCCAAGGTCATAGAAGTCACCTGCACTTCTAACTCCATTGTATCTCTTGTTTAATTACAACAATCTTTTTCCCTTGCCATCCTTAATTCACTACTTTTTCCCTCTACATCATCTTCCCAACATCACGTGTGTAAATTTTAAATGATTCTTATTAGGATATTTGCATCAAACTCAGACAGCATCCAAGTATCTTGACAGAGGTGTTTGTTTGAGCTTTTAAAACTAAAAGGTTGTAGATTACTTATGGAAAACAACAATCATTTCCTACAGTGATCTTCTGGGGCAGAGCAAACTCTGCAGTGCACTGCAATTCCATGCCTGTGGGGCAATTAAAATGCCCACCTTAATTTTGCAGCAATGTGTTTTCCTTCCCTTGCAATTTTTTTTGCTTTCTAATTAAAAGTTTTAATTCTGCAATGAGTGTCACTAAGAAACTGAAACAAAAATAACACAGCCTGTTTGAAAGGCCCTTTGAAAAGCTTTTGTTTTTAAAAGCCAGAACAAGACAGACAATCCAAGAGTGATAAATCTAAGTTTTCTGAAAAGAGCTGAGGATAGAAGGAGGGCAAAGAGACAGCTAGGGATGAACAGCACACATAATGCAGCTCATAGTAGAAACAAACTTCTTCTCATAGGCAAAAGTCAACTGCACAAGTAAGTTTCTACCAGAGATCTTACCAAGCCTTGTTACAGGCCAAAATAGTCATCACTGAGGACTTTCAGACTCAAAGCCTGATCCCCTTTAACATCAGCAGCCCCTGGACCCCATCTTCTTCCCCAGATGTAGGAGAAAGCTCAGACTTTGAAGGTCTTTGCCTGAGGTCTGTTCCCTGAGCAGTATGGGAGAGCACATATCCTCCTGCCATGGAAAGGAATGCTCTTCTGGAAATGTGGCTCTGGGACTCTCCATCGTGTCCCTTCAGTCAGACGAGTGCAGTGAAACCACTGCACAAGGTCAGCAGCTTCCCAGCCATTTATGTCAGATCAGTTTTATCTTCACTGGCCCAGCACAGAGAATCCACCACAGCCAGAGCAGCACCACAGATGTTCAGGACTGTCCCACCCTGTGCACAGCTGGAAGCTGGAACCAGACTGTGACTGCTACAAATGATGCCTCTGGAACAGTTTTACTGCACCTTCTGTTCACACCTTTTCCAGCAATTTATCTGTTTTATGCCCTCAGTTCCAGGAAACATCTGATCTTCGGATCAAAAATCCCACTAGAGGAGGTGGACACAAAGAAGCAGCAATGAAAACATTATCTAAGTATTATGTTCTTTCAAGCTACAGGAATTTCACGGTGAACAAACCTGATTTTAACTATAGCTGCACACAGTCTAACACAGATTCATAGAATCACTCAGAGACTGGGAAACCATCTAGCACCAACCTCTACTGAAAGCAAAGTTATTTCAGACCTGGTGACTTTATCCAAGTTGGTCCTGAAACATTTGCAAGAATAGAGATTCCAGAATTTGAAATGACAGCCTGTTCCAACCTACATGGCTTCTAGACTGAAGCACTGTCCATTCCATCAAGTATGAAAGGTTAAATTGTGTGAAATAGTTTAACAGGTCACTGCTGGAAACAGAAAAGCATTTAAGTGTTTCTCTGAAGTACTGTTTATCACATAAACTTGCATTCAGATAAACTTGTCTACAGCATCAATCAAGTCACAGCCAGCAGCTCAAGGCAGAATTAAAATCAAGTTATATCTTATGGATTCTGAGAAAACAAAAGGATGAATTGTAGGTCTTCTGAAAACACTGCACAGGGACACAAGGTTTTAACCAGGAAAACACATCAGATGTTTATGAATGTTAGGTGTTTATTTTTCAATCAGGTACATGGGCCCAGACCATGACAGGATGTTTGAACTGTGCACATCAGGTCTTTCACCCACTGTTTATATGAATGTCATTCACCATCAGACCTCTGCAGAAGATAAACAGATTGAAGAGAGATGTGGACATATCAGAGTTTTGCATTGCTTCCGCCTCTAACTCTGCTCCTGGTGCTGTAAGAAACAAAACCACTTGACCAGAAGCATGTCAGAAAAAACAGGGACCGGAGGAAAAGCATTGGTCACAAACCAGGAGGCAGAGAACAGTGCAAAACAGACATCCTCCAAGATGTTTAGAGATGGGTGTTCTTGAGACCATGAGACACCTGGAGCAATCTTTCAGGAGTCTGAAGATGACAGACACAAAGTAGCTGAAACTAAGACCAAAAACACACATGATCCAGTTACCTGGCAGAAAATATTCCACATGCATGCCAAAGAGATTTGCTAAGGGGACTGCAGGATGGCCAAATTCTTGCTGACATTTGGATCACTGGGCTTCTTCCTCACTCCAACACCTGTGAAATCTCAGAAGCCACAAAGTCAAGCATTAGGCTTGGACCTATGCATGGTGCAGGGAGAAGGGTTAAAGGCTAATCACAAACTGTATTATTCTTTGATACAGTGCAACATCACTGTCAAATTGACAAAAACCACGGGCACAAGCTTTAAGTCAGAAATATTTTTCAGTAGAGCCATCCTTGCCCTGTTTTTGCAGTGGATCATCCCGAGGTTTCACACACTGTTATAACCAAAAGACAACATCCAAATGTATTCAGTGGTCTATGCTCATGTTCTACCTTCCCCAGATGCTTTCCCTTCATTTTTCCCCTCCTGTGCCAGAATACCAGTGTTTATTGTGTATGTGAGGAAAGGTTTAGAGACTATTGAACAGACTTCAGAGTATGCCCTACAAATAAGAGGTTAAATCCCTGCAATTCAGGGGAAAATGCCCTAATTCTGTTGGAGATTAACCAAGGACACTCCTGCAGCCATACCAAACCAGGTACAGGAGTTTGGTTTAGGCTGTCAGCTGCATGCTGTGGGCACACTCCTACCCCTGAAGTCAGCCATGAGACTCACTCTGACTGTTGTGAGAGTAGGTTTAGGTTTACTGAAAATCCCATTCATGGGATACCACCTTTACCTTCAAAAGGTAATTAGCATAATGGTTCAACCTATGTACCCGACACAGGGGGGACAGCTAAGAGCAAAAGGGATATTTGCAGCACTCATTTCTACGTTCAAGCTTTTAGAGCACAAAATACTATCTTGGCTGCTATCTAAAGGTCACTCACACTGACTAGAGATTAAGATGAACAAAAGGCAGCTAATATGGGGAACTCTCTCTTTACACATTTTATAACATTGCCTGATAGAATGAACAAGTAAAAGGATGGCAAGACCATGTGCAAACCCCCAACAGTCCCAAAACTCCAGTGTTGCTGTTGGGTATCTCATGGACCCAGACTGCAAAAGAAAAGAGCAAGTAACAAAACAGCAGCATTTAGTGACAAAACCAGGCCTTAAGCCTATGACAAACAACAACTTGCTGGCTGTACCAAAAAGTTTACTGATAAAAATTGTTGGTGGAACAAAGAGACAGAGAAGTAGCAGGGATGGGGTAAAGATAACTTCTTCTGCATGGGAGAGCCAATGAATTCACCACTCAATATCTGCAAACTCAGAGTGGAAAGACCACTTCCCTGGCATTTGGAGCACTATCATGCATTTCCCTTCAGGCTATGATACCATCAAAGCCCACTGTACTTCCTGTGCGGCACACTGTCCCCTGGCTGAAAGGTTGTCTTTTGAGAAGATGAAAACATCAAATGCTGGGTATTTCCCATGAATCATCCCTAACCCCAGGTGTTTGAGATGCAATCTAATTCTGCTGCACCATGGGGACAAAAGCACAAACCCCTATTTTCTGTTTTGTGAGCAATCAGAACATCAAGGCATCATTTGAGCAGTCACATTTACTGGAAGGAAATGCTACAGGACAGTGTGGGCCTCAGCCCCCTTGGGGTGGGTGAGAGGGCAGTATGCTGCTGCTTAAGGCTCTGATCCATGGGCATGGTTAAAGGGTAGACCCTACAATAGATTATTGCCCCCATCAACTTGGAGTGGTAACTTACAGGTGAGCCCCAGTCCTCACTTAATGTGTTGTGCTCAGTGAATTTCCCACGTGGCCCCTGAAGGCAACCTTGTGTCTCTGCTCCTCCTTGGAACGACAGCTGCAGGGTAAGAACTCCAAGTCCCAGTTTCAAGCTTTTTGTTTCAGAGTCTCATCATTTCTCATCCTGACCTGGGTGGGGGGAGCTAAAGGACGTCTGTCTGTCTGCAGAACAGGCTGGCTCTGTTTGCCCCATGCCCCAGCCAGCAGAGATTGTCGACTTTTAATGGAGCACTCGGATTTCCACCGATGCCAGCTGCAGATAAAACAGCCCAGTAGCAAACAAATTCAGTCCCTGGGGACTGCTCAGATTCTCCTCTTATTTGTTAGTTTACCTGTAAAATACAGTTGAGCTAATTCTTGCTAGTGTAGTTGTAAAGATATGTTTCCCTCCTCTTTGGAGCAAGCAGGGGGAAAAACCAAGCAAGTGCAGCGGGGCTAATGAAGTCAGGGAGCATTTCCCACGGCTTAGGAAACAGCAGGCATTTTCTGCTGGGGATTGTTGCTGAACAACCTGTGCAGAGGTGAAGTTGTGCAGTATTTTATAATAACTAAAACCCATTCATTACACGCAAGGAGGCATCCTAGTATCTCCATGTTCAGATGGGCTGAAATCCAATAGCTCCTCACAACATCAGCTGTTGAATTTATTATATGCTTATTACAAGGCCAAGAAAGGAGAAGGAATTATCAGAAAATGTCTTATTTGATTTTTAAATGTTAATGAAAACATTTTAATCACACCTGAAAGCATCGTGATGCTGAAATGGACCACAATACTAACCTGTAGTTCAAATCCCCACTTATTCCATGCGTGAAAATGACCCTGAATGTCTCCTCAGACTCCTGTTACGATTCACCCTTGTCACCAAAGTGTTGTTTAATTCAGCTGCAAAATTTGCTGCTTCTTAGCCCTGAAAGCCTTCCAGGCTGTGATTTAGATAGGAGCCATGAGAGAGAAAAGCTGCAGGGCTGAAATGGTCCAGGCTGCGTCGGGATGCTTGGCACCCAAGTGTTTGATGACAGCTCTGGTTTAGAGCTGTGAGTGCAGAATATTTAAACCAGGCTGCAAACACAGTCTTGCAGGTCAAGATTAAAATGCAAAGATACAGAACAAAGATAACTTGGATATCACCTGTGTACAACATATTTTGCACCCAAGTAGTCCACATTCCTAAATATCCTCTTACACATTAAGAATTTAAATTTTTCCAAGAAAAACAGATTCTAGTAAAACCCAAAAATAAATACATGCCTTGGGGCAGCAGGCTCCACACAAGTCCAGTTTTGCTGCTGAAGCCAAATAAAAGCAGAGTGAAAAACTCTGAAAATATCACCTAGAATATAGGTGTAGGTAGCTTGATTTAGAAAAACTTCAGACAGTTTTCCACAAGATATTTGCATAAGCAAGTTAGGGAAAACTCACCTAGAGAAACTCATTATAGGCTGAGCATGAGACTGTTTGCAGAACACTAGGAAAATAGTTATCAATGGTATGGTGATTGGGAGGGTGTATTAAGCATGGCTCACAGAAGCCTGTCTGTGAGCTAATTCTATTCAATATTTTCGTTAATTATCTCAATGACTAGATAGATCAGTTGGGAATGAATATGGTGGAGGAAAGGACTAGAACTGGACTGAACCCAGCAAACTGGGACAGTAGTCTGAAAAAATAATAAGCCATTTAAGAAGGGATGTTGAAATGGGTAAGTACAGAATGACAAATGGAAGCCTATATTAACAGACTTACAGAGAGGCACTGTGATCTGAGCTCACACATTAAACTCAAGGCAATAAACTCCCAATTGTGCAAAGCCTGCAGACAGGGAAGCATAATCAGGAAGATGTCCCGAGACACCCCCAAAGTTGAAATCCTACTTGAATCAGTCAGCACTTGTGAGGTCATAGCTAGAGAACTGCCTGGCTGAGAGAAATGTACTTAAGACACTCACCATTTGGAGAAACTCAGGAAGACAGAAACAAGGTCCAGGAAACACAGCCCCCAAGGGGAGAGACTGTACCAACAAAGAACATTTAGTCCAGAGGAAAGAAGATTGATCACATCCATGCTCAGTCTTCAAGTACATAAAGAATGCTGCAAAGTGAAAAAGAATAGACTGTTCTCTGTATCACAGTGGATAGGGATTTAAAATAATATATAAATAGGCTTACACTGCAACAAGGAAGATATCAGGAGAAAAAAATCTGTTCCCTTGCTCTCCCAAACAACCCTAATGATACTGAAGTCCTGTGACAGCTAGTAACAAAAATCTCTAAAACCCAGTTAGCAGGACACCAGAAAAGAACATATATACAACTGATCCTTCCTTTGGGTAGGGAGAGGGACAAGAAGACTTTAGGATTTCCTTCAAAACATAATAGTTCCTGCCATTCTATATACATTGAACAGATGACAGCTCCTTACTGAGAAGGTGCAGAGAGATGCTTGTCAATCAGAGATTCTGCAGAGATCTTGCTAATGGACCAGAAAATGGTTTTCACTCTTAATATTTTTTATATTGAAAACAGAGCAAGCCACAGGATTCCAAGACAAAAATGGAGATGTCAGAAACAGAGTGGAAGCTCAGTACACAGTACTTTCAATGGGATTTGGTGCTGTCTTAGACAGACACTATTGTATTGACATCCAAATCAGACATGTAACAGAGCTCGTCCTCTTCACACACAAATGCCACAAGCTGGAATGGATGTTGCACTGCTGCTCTGTAACTCACTGTGCTGCTGCTGACCACCCCTCCAGGAAAGGCTGCACACTTGTCCTTAAGTGAAGGGATTCTCCCATTCCATAATGTGCAAGTCACTCACCTGGATTTGGTATTTTGAGCTCAGAGTGACAGAAATTCCAGCACAAATACAAGCACAAAACAGCAAGATTGGCCACAAACAGAAAGACACCTAATTTGCAAGCCAGGAGCCACAGGCTGTTTATACCAGAATGTCTCAGCCATAAATATTTAATTAAATCAGCCTTTTTTTAATCTGCCATATTTTCTACATCACTGCTCATTTTCAACCTACTGCAAAGCCTCTCCTGATGTTCCCTTTTTAAGCCACTGAAATGCTGGACTCAAAGTTACTGCAACAGGCAGGAGCCAGGAGCAGTCAAGTGCAGAACAGTGACACTAGATTTGCTCAGCCACTCCTCAAGCATTGCCCACCTCAGCATCCACAATACCTGCTAAAGTCCTTCCAGCAAAAAACTCCTTACATGATGCTTTCGCTAGCTTAAAGTTCAGATGAAAATAAAAATTTCATCTTTACAAACTTAAAACAGAATCTGCTTTCACTATCAGGTGACAAACTCTAGAACTTGTGTTTGTGATCAACTTTGATCTAGAACTGCTCAGCAAAAAGTGAAGATGCTCAATAATATTCATAATCAACTTAGTCACTTCTATTGATTAGTATAAAAATGACAAGCTCAGTAAGTGCACGATCAGCAGAAAATTACTGATAAAATGCTTCACTGATTATTGACAATATTTTTAAATGACATATACACTAACAGACATACACGTCTTAACTACACTCAATTACCAGAGTTACTACTTTCTTTAAAACAGAACTTGCAAGTAATTACAGACCAGTGTCAGCTTTCTTCAATGCCAGATAAAAGCATGAAGCATTAATAAAAACCAGGCTGGTCAATCATCCTGATCCATGTCATTCACTAAGCACCAAAAAAAGCCAAGGAAAACTGGATACCTCTACTATACTGGAATTATACACACACATTCATAATCCATTTGGTTACCAAAGACTTTCTGCAAGAAAAGCAAAGAAAGAAAAGGACAGAAATAAGAATCTGGCTTTAATCAAATGAAAGATCAAACAAGTGCTAGAAAAGTCCACACAAACTCAGTGTTGCTTAGCTAGTGACCCTCCAGAAAGGTAAGAACTAATAACTGGACAAGATTTGCAAATAGCAGAAGGTTAATTTAGCTGGCAGGATGAGGAGGAAGAACTGAAGTACCACCAAAGCTAGGCTGAAATTGAGTATCGACAAGTGAAAGTTAACCATCAACAACATATAAATTGAATTATGTGGATACATTAACAGAAGAATCCACAATGAAAGATTTGGGCATCAATGTGAACACTCAATAGAAATGGGCACTCAATACAACACAGCAGGACTCTGTGGGATGGTTGCTTAAAAGGGACAGATAATAATTATTAAAATGCTACTTATCAATCTTCATTTGGAAGAGCATATTGATTGACTAAAAACATCAGAAGCATAGTTTAGTTTTCTATACCAACAGAGGTTGCAAAGATTTGCACTTCTGAAGGCAGATGACATCTGATAAACAAAGTAACAGCAAGAAATAAGGGAAATCACAACTTCTGTTCCAGCAGAACACGAAATCAACTCAAAATAGCAAATTATAATTGCAGTGCCATAATTAGCTTGTGGGTTTGAGTGCCACAAGATATCTTGGAAAATGCATTTCAGCAGTTTTTTAAATGATTGTGTATTTGTCTGGCTAACAGAAAAACCCACACTTACTCTAGACAGAACAAAAATATGACTTTTCAGGCTCGAAGGACATAAGATATCCACCAGTTGTGACAAGACTGGGGAAACAACTCCCTTATATAGGTCATTCCATAATTATCCATGGCAGAAATTTTTGTACTTTCCAGGACTGTGATGCTGGAAACATTAAATACTAATGTTTAAAAATCTCTTCTATCTCCCCTTGAACCTGCTTTAAAACAAGAGAGAAGAAAATTGAAGTAAGGGAGCTTGAGCAACTCCAAATACATCAGCCCCCAAGGCTCCCTTACACTCAGCAACTTGCTATGCATGGTGTGTTATAGGCAGCCCAGCAGATCAGGGATGGGGAAATCTCTTCAAGCAGCTCTTCTACGTTACAGGACTGAAAATTGGAGCTGCAGAAGGGCCAGCATAGCAACTGATCTCCAAAGACAAGGAACTTTCCTGCACTGGTGGCAGCACAGCTGGAATTAAGTGGACAAAGGTGCTGTGGTGAAACACTCCAACAATTGACCTATTTGTCATTCAGGTTTGAGGCTTTGTCCTTACACCTTGCGTATGATCTGTGATTCTGCAGCTCTCCCCTAAGCACAGGCTCCTTGGAACAGATGAGGTCTGATCAGGAAGACAAATACTTCCTACCTTGAGGAACATTTCCTGATGATCCGACTCAAGAAGCAAAACACACCTGCAGGCAGGAGGGTGCGAGCTAATCCCTGCTGTGTTGCAGCCCTACAGAGAGAGCTGATCCTTCGGCAATTCTGAACTGCCACTCAAAGCTTTAACATCTTAATACACAGCGTGTTCTAATTAACGTTTCTAATTAAGGGGGAAAAAAATCACCCCATGCGAACCAGCCAAAACTAATATTGCAAATTAGCAAGCCTTATGTACAAATTGAAGGTGGTCTTTGCTGCTCTTTCATAGATGACTTTAATGTTACTATTTTGAGCAAATGATGGTGGACAAAGTTACCACAAGTTCACTTCTGCCCGTTTTAGTAGTGGGACACAAGTACCAATTCCTACATGAGCCTCCTATGTTAGGGTGGATGGCAACCCACAGACAATCCATTTAAGCATCTTCCTTTGGAAGATGGACCAAACCAAATATGGACCATATGGACAAACTCTGTCTGCATTGCCTCAGTGAAAGATAAAATTATGACAGATTTCCTCTTCCTTTTGGTCCCAGGAAAGAAATGTTCTGAGGAGCCCAGACTAACTACCCTCAAGGCTGGCAACAGCAAACTCATCAGTGCCCTTCACATGGGAGCAAGGGAAATGCGGGGAGAGAAGCAGCAGGAGCCACAGTCTGAAGACTCAGGTCCACCCCCGTGACATCCCACGTGTGGCAGTGGACAACTGACCAAATTAATTCTCCCACTTCTGCACCCATCAGTTGGGCACTGATTCACTACACAAAGACATCAGTGAGGGCAAGTTGTACATAATGAAGTGGTTTTGAAATACATCATACATCAAAGGCAAAAGTTGTCAAATCTGTCAGCACTTGGTACTGAGAAATCAAAATACTTTGCAAGAGCTTTTCTCAGTACTGATCTCACAGGAACTTCAGCTTAAAAGAAACCCAACATGTTTAATTTTGATGCTTAAACATTTATGTATCTATTGTAACAACAGAATTATTAAATAAATCTGCTCAGATACCATTATTACAGCAGTTCAAGGTCTCTACAAATACATCTCAGCCTAAACCCATACCCCTCATTGAGTTTTGTGTTCCTGACAGTTCTATTTTCATTCCAGTCTGGCAAACCTCTGTGTTCTTCCACTGTTCGAAATCCAGACCTCTGCCAGGATTTAGAAACTGCCCAGTCATGCCATGCTTTGCCAGATGGCAAATGAGATTTACAGCTCAACTCAGAACTGGATGGAGACCAAATTGTCCACTTACCCAGTGGGGTTCTAAGCACAGGTCAATCTTCACAGTTAAAAACAACACAACCCCACACACACTGAGGAATAAAGTGATTTGTATTTCTCTCTGAACAAAATGCTTCTCTTGCCAGAGCTCCCCAACAATATTTTTAAATGGCAAGATGACACAGCTTTTCCCTTCTCCCTTCCACATTCATCAGCAATTGAAACCTACTTTAGTTCATCTAAAGATGAAACAAATAAGATGTACAGAAGAAAACACACTTCTCAGATGTCTGATTTTTTGGGGGGAATAATTTTAGTTATTCCTGCACAGTAAGTAACTACTAAGTACCCCATCTGCATTTCTACTGTCCTCACAGCATGACCAGCACCCTGTAGAAAAGAAATTCCCATAGCCATTTAACAGAGGGACCAATGCAGATAATATTTCAGTAACTTAACAGTGTCTAGAAGAGCTTCTGAAATACCTTGATCTTTCCGGGTAACAAAATCATGTTCTCAGAGAGTGCAGAGTTCAAGTCAGCTTTGGCTGAAGTGAGGCTTAAGAAAGAAAACTAGACAATGGATTGCTTACTTTGGCAAAAACTAAGAAATTTAGGCAAAACCTCTATTTGGGGTCTAAGTTTCAGCTTGTCCTTATGGAATGATGTTTTGGAAATGAATTCAACATGAGGTGAATCCACCATGAGGACATGGATCACTCCTACCTGTCAGACTGAAGTTATAGGCAGTAAAATATCAGTTTTCACAGAAAATAGTATAAAACAACTGGCTCCTACACATCTGAATGGGGGCTACATACAGCCTAATAAAAACAATTCTGTGGTCCAAAAAGGATGGAGTCTCTCTGATTGACATAAATGAGGCCTTTGAGAAATCTCAGAATGATCAACCAAAACGCAAGAAGACTGCATGACTTCCACTCAAAGGAGAAGAAATTGATCTAAACAGAACTAATGCTGGAGCTAATGAACAGCCCAGCTTTCTTAAAGGATCAAAAGTAATCAGATCAGTTTAGCCAAAATGCCAGTGCAAGGCTGTTAGCAGACACTTCATTCACTGCTGGAGTTGTCAGTTTAGCAGCACTTGATCCAGACCTCAATTTACCTTTTGGTTAAGAAACATGAACTAGAACAGGCAGGACTGGCAAGGACTCAATAGTCAAAAAGACAGTCTTGTTTTTAAGAATGTGCCTTTTAAAGCAGTGCAGGGTTGAGATTTACCAAAGATCTTGCAGTATTTTCTGATTCAGTTCAATGAGTTCCTTTCACAGCTGACTGTGAAATACAGAAATGTAAGAATTTGGTAGTTCCTCTCTCCTGTCCTTTACCAGGGCAAGTATACAAATGCATATCAGGAATGTGTGGCTTAGATGCCCCTTAGAGGACTCACCTTTGACGAGCAACAGGCACCTTGAGGGGGAAGTGGATGACCCGAGTCTTGCAGGCTGATGATACCATCTTGGAAAAGCACTCATACCAGACACATAAATGAAAATAAAAAACTGTAACACTTACTGAGGAATGGAAACCCAACAACGGTTACTTCAACTAGCACAGCACCCATGGTAGATGTGAGAAAGACTCCATATGCTGGTGTTGACAAAGGGAAATAAGCAGATATGCTGTACTCTTTTTCCTGATGTATTGTCTACAGTGGAGTTACAACTGGGTAAACTGATGTTTTTAACTTGTTTTTGCACAGAACAGCAGGAGAATTTGTGGGGAATCCCAGAATACTATCAGCATCTTGCTTAAATTCAGCCTCCCCAAGCCCCAGGACTCCTTCTGGGTGCCCATCATTTAGCAAAACTGGCCTTACTCCAGATTGCAGTCATACAGGACTTCCCCTTCTGTCAGGCTTGGCAAGTTAGCTCCCAGTGCTAGGCCCTATCTTAAAATAATTCTATTTATATCCTCAGTAAGTTTGTTTAAAACTCATGTATTTGTAAATGAAGAGCTTTCCAGCTCACTGTGGATAATAAACTAAAAGGGAAATATAAAGAGGTTTTGAAACTGCTAATAAGGTAGCATTCCTCTGCTGCCTTTCATCCTTCATTTCACAAGATACCAGAGCACTTTGCAGATGTAAACACAGAGCTGTTCTCCCGGCAGTGAGAGGCAAACAGTGCTGGGCTGGACTGTGGCTTCACCACTGCAACTCCCCATGAGCTACGATGGGCCCTCATTTTGCTTTACCACCCTGTGGCTGTTCAACTGCAGTCCAACGGGCAAGGACAGTGCTATTGCCCAGAAAGAGATGCCTTGTACACATCAAGAACTCTCCTGGTGCAGATGGCTCACTTTTCCGAGTCAGTTACTTGCAACCAACTAGTACAGGATTTAAAAGAGCTATTTTCAGCTGAGCCAGAAACATACACAGAAAGGACACCGGTGCCTCAGGCTTTAGTCAACAGATTTGAGTTGATGGCTCTGTCCCAGACATTAAATGCATTGTAGTTTTTAATAGAAGCTGTTCTTTAAGAGCTGGGTTGCAAGCCTGATGCAAACCCTCCAGTCTCAGTTCCAGTGAAAAACCCCCTTTTTAGATGGGGAGACTCAGCTTTGATTCCAAGCAAAGGATGCCACCTACTGAATCCTTGCTACCATGAGCACAGCTTTGACCCTCCTGGCTCCAGACCTCTGGCATGATCACAAGCCAGACTGCAGTCCCAAAATAAATTCCAAGGAAAAGCAGAGAACAGGCTTGTAAAAACAAAGCTTTTCTCCCTGCTACTCTCCCCACAACCCGAAGATGTATTACTCACCGAACATCTGCACAGCTGTAATAATTTCTAGTTTTGCAACACTGACAACCTTAGCAGCATTAAAAAAACTCCTTACATCTTTATTCCATTTTGGATTCATTATAATACAGTCTGACAATATATGCTAGTACAGTACATTCTGCAACATTTAACCCATGTTCCCAGTTGCCGTTCTTAACTTCACAGCTTAATGACACAGAGTCAGTAGATCACAATATGACCCTGTTAATATTTTTTTAATGCCATTTTTACAAATTACAGCATAATGCACTGATTATGAGGATGAAAGGAAAGTCTCTACATCTGTCTGGAAACCAAACAAAAGAATGTTTGAACATCTGTTCATCCTACAAATGTCTTTAAAAGCTTTGATTTTCCCATAATCATTTTGTTCCACCATTTCAGCCTTTTTCGAATGTGTATCCAACAGCCTCAGGACAGCAGCCAGAGATCTGCAGTAACAGCACGTTATAATCAAAGTTCTTGGGCACACTTAGGTTCTCCTTTTGGAATTCTGCATTGGGAGAAACACAAAACCAAACCCCAGTCTTCAACAGATCCCTCCCCAGCTGTGTATCCAACACAAACCTCTGCAACAGGAGCAAAAAGAGAGGATGAGGCTCTGTGACAGGGGCTTTCTGCAGAGGATTCCAAGGCACAAGGACAGGGTAGGGTGGCAGGTGAAGGCATAGCCTGCTCCTGTGGGTCCATCAGAGCTGCCCAGGGTCAAGCCTGAACAGAGGCAGCTCCTCAGCACACACAGGAGCTGGGATGAGCTGCAGGCTGAGAGCCTTCCCCAGCTCACTGGGCTCCCAGCAACCATTGTGGGAGCCCTGCCAAGGATCTCTAGGGCAAGAGCAGAGCCAGAGCAAGGAGAAGCAATAAGCAAAGAAGGAAATGGGAGCACTGAGGAGGAGGTTAAGTCTTAGACTGAAAAGATGGAAGAAAAATGCCAAGTCAGTATGCTAGTCTGGAAATGAAATAGGAGATAGGAGGAAGATTTTAAAAATATATTTACAAGAGACTGGATGAGAAGGGGATGTAGGTCCAACTCTGGAATTATAGCTGCTCACTCCCTTGGAGTACTCCAAGGAAATAAACCATGGGAGTCCCTGCAATAGGAGTCCTTTCAGCCAAGCAGAGGGCTGCAAATCTAAGTGTTCAGGGTTAATGAGTTTTCAAAGGGATCAAGTTTCATAACAACACTCACTGATCCTGTTACGGCAAATCCACGGTGTGCAGGGGGGGGAACATCAGATAGGCCTTTATAAAAATACATAGCCCCATTTACACTGACAACCTCCTCTCCAGAACTACTCAAAAGTGGTTTAGAAATGAGAAAGACAAAACCCTGTAAGTGCAAGGATAACAACTCTAGAAGCACCTTTCCTGATGACTCCCCTTTTCTGTCCAATACTCCAAATTAGCAATCCATTTAAAATTTGGCAAGGACACTAGAGCTATACAGATACAAGCATAAAGTTCCTTAATAACGAGGAGTTTTTAAATTAGGGTTTTTTTGTACCAATAATTCTTAGACTAACCTCAGATGATAGTAACACTTTTCCTTTAATGTCATCAGTTTCTCTATGTTCCATCACTGCAGTATCTTAGGCAGAGGTAACAGTGCAGAGCACAAAACAGGATTTGATAGAGGCTTAAAAGAAAGATAACATTATAAATATTCTTGTAAAAACTGCCCTTGGGGGTGTTTGGGAAGAAGAGAGAAATGGGGAAGGAGAGGTGACAGGGGTGTGAAATGCATTTTTTCATTACAGAAGGATACATTTTCCAGCAATGCTGGCAGCACAAGTCACGTTAAGCCAATAGCTGAAGTTGCCTGCCTAATTCCTCTGGGATCACACTGAAAGCATACCCCATAATCTTAAGGGATGTGCAAAAGCTTTGCTGGGACTCACTCAGCAGAAACTCTTTGGGATTATTACACAAAGTACTAATTCTGTTCTGATTTAAAGGGGCACCATCAGCCTAGTTTAGACACCAGGCCTGCCCTGTCTCACAGCTGTCCAGCTGTAAATATCCTCTTCATAGCTGACAGCTTCACCATTTGTAGCCACTTTGGCTACCTAGAAATTAAACAGAAAAGACTGGAAAAAATCAGAGTCATGTTAATATGATGGACTCATACCCATCAAGGGACATAATAATATGATTAATAAGAATGAATGTAACAATTATTTACTTCCATGTGCAACTAATGCACTTACATTATACATATGGTCACCATCTATAGCTGACTTCAGCAAACGGGTCACAAGCTGCTATTCAGCATCAACAAGCAGGTACCCTTTTTGTTCAAAAGGCAGAAACTAACATTTGCCATGCTGCCAAGCCCAATTTCTGTTCCAGACTGCAGATTTCGTACCTGTGGAATTGTTGCTTGTTTTCATGTTAAGTTGTCCTATACTTTGTACACAACAAGGAACAAGTGCTCCCCTTTTTATGAGCCTAGGACATGAAATTGAGAGAAAGAGCTAAAGCAGCCATGAAATCCCTATTAAACAACTAATGGTTTCTAAAGCATCTTGGAGATACTAATTTTACAAGGCTTATGGAGCAATCTTCTATCATTATTTTAATGAAATAAAGCCCTTGACTATTTCCAGAGGCAAGTTTTTTCTTTCACACACAAAAGGCATTTTGGTTACAAAAAAAAAAAAAAAAAANAGTTTTGGAACAGGATTTATTGCAGAACAGGCAGGAAAATCAGAAAAGTTACCTAAAACGTCACTGAAGAGAAGTTCTGAACTTTTGGAACAGAAAACAGAACAATTAAGATTCTCAGCTACACAGATAATTATGTTTAATATGAAAAAAATTCCAGATATAAATCATATTTATAAAAAACATCCATGCCATCTCTCAGATAGCATCTTACATAGTTGCAACTGAAGGAATGTGAAACATCCATTTTAAGTTTCACCTACTAAATTGTGTGCTTCCTGTCTCCCACTTTGCTCAAGGAAGTAAGCCTAGGATAATCAGCTTCACTCCATGGGTCACATAAAATTCACATCTTGACATCATTTAGATTAATATTGCCGACAAACTCATTCTAAATCAAGAGAAACTTCAACGCAAATATCCAGAAAAATGGTGCAATTGGAATGTACACCCAAGTGTGCTCATCTGGCAGGTGAGATTCTCTGAGATGCCATAAAGATTCACATCACAGAAATGACAAAATAAGCAAATTTGAACAGAACAATAGGGAATTGCAGAGACTTTGGAAGGGGGCACAGTCAGCACGAGCTTCCAGGCTCTGTTTGTGAGAAAGGAACGGGTCTGATGTGTTCGGACAAGAAACATGTTCCACCTCAATGCATTTCAGGGTCTGGACTTCCAGGTGTAATCAGAGGCCTCTCTTGCTTCCTCAGGATTGAATCATTTTCTTCTGTGTGTCAAAAACATATCTTTTAAAGATAAGAGAGATAGTAACAGCTTGGGCTGAATCATTCTTGCTGCTTTCATCCCCTTTGGTCATATCCCCCTTCCCTCCCTTAGATTTCTTCTTGGAGGCAGCAGTTAGCAGCATCTTGGTTTCTGGCTTCAGCCCATCTGTAAAAGAACAAGAACACACATGACTAAAACACTCAACATCACACTTCAGAGAACTAGAAAAAATGAGCAGGCAAGTTTTCATCTGAAATCAACTAAAGAAAATAAGAAAGTAAATCAAATGCAGTAGAGAAGTCACATTTCTGCATAAGACTCCTGCAAGATGGTAATTTATATCAAAAATAAGAGAAGTCTTTAAACATAACAAAGTTCACAACGGTGATACCACAAATCCAATGCAGTATCCTGAATCCTTCAGTGTCCATCTACAGCTTTTAAAGTATTAAACACAGGCAAGAATTTAAACAAGTCAGACCAGCTTGCCTGGTCTAAGCCTTTTACTTGGCAGGCCTTTCCTACTATTTAGACACATACCCAAAGTTTCTTGCCGTCACTAAAAATATTTATAAAAATATAAGTCATGAATAAAAAACAACTGGTAAAACACTAGAATTACAGAGAGTCACAAGACTCATAAGATTCTTGAATTTCTTTAAGTCTATTTTCTGGATTTAGCAGAAGAACACTGCTTTTTTATAACTTGCACATTGTAAATTATACAGGTTTTGTGTTTGTTTTTGTTTGTAGGGTTTTTGTTTTGTTTTTATTTTGTTAAGACAAAGTATGTATTAGGGGTTTCAACTTGCACTGGTTGTTGCTTATGGGCACTAGAATTAAGCTGCACTGTATTTTGGGGTTCTGTTTCTTCAGACATTTGTGCCAAACAAAAATATTTGTCCTTTTCTTCCTAAACAACCAGGGTTTATTACACCTTTATTTTTTCTTATAAATAAACACATTGGTAACATTTTAGATAAGAAATGCAAGATAGCAAGGTCCAAAGAAATGCTGTAAAACAAGAGAGATGCAGCTCCTAAAAGACCACTCCTGAAGAAGTGCTTGCATAAAGCAGAAGGCAACAAAGTCCCTGGAAGTTTTTTCAGCGCCACCTGAACACGCTACAATGTGGTTCTCAGGCACTGGGCCAAAATCAGTTCAGGTATTTTTAACCTGTGGTGTCACATAACCTTATCTCAAACACTTAATCAGCTTCTCTCTGCTCATACTGAAATTCAGCTGCAGATTCTTGTATCACGGCCTGACAAAAAGACTGAGATGCTTATGATTTACTGGAGACAGGAGGTCTACAGGCACAGGTGATCTGCTCCAGCTCAGACACATCCAGAGGCACTCACAGCTGATGGCAGGGGGACAGCCCCAGAGCCCACCCTCTCATCTTGCTGTGTCAGGGAGCAAATTGCTGCAGCAGCATTCCCACTGCATGGCCAAGGGAATGGAGGAAATGAAGAAGTGTTGAAGCAAAACCAGGAAAACTGCCCATTTGCCATTTCACAACCAGAGGCTGTAAAACCACCCCTAAGGCCTTGCAGTGGGAGACTTTTGGAGAGAGGGGGCTTCTTTTTGGAAAAAAAAAAAAATTAAAAAGAAGGGGAAAAAATGCAAGGGTCCAAAAGAGGAGAAAAGCAACATGTTTTGCATATAACTAAATAAATTACAGCCCACACTAAGCTGCAGGAGTCCAGCATCAAGCAGAATCAACTTTGTACAGTTCTGCAAGATCATGCATTTCACAGTCATGGCAGCTGCTGTTTTCTCTTTCCAGATGGCAGGACACAAAAAAAGCAATGATTATTTCATTGTGAAAATAATTGAGACTGTTCTTCCTTGATGGCTGAGAAGTCTGATAATGACTATCTTTGCACATGTAAGGTTCAATTAATCAAACTAGGTAATATGGTGTGGTGTGACCACATATTTATTATATCATTTTATTACATTGTAGAGTCACGTTTGATGCAGCTGTTTTGATTTTTTTAATTGGATGCTTTCATATAAATCCCATTAATATCATTACCCTTATAATCACTCCATCTTCACTATGAAAAATAATCCATCACTATATGAAAAGGAACTTATTTCCTGTTTGGAAAGCTCTGAGAGCATCTTGGTTGCTGCTAGAAAAAAAATAGCAACAGTCAAAATAGGGGAAAACAAAATAAAAACAGCAAAAAGAGTGACCTCACACAACCCCACTTGCTGCCTTTGCAGAATTTATTTAATACTTTGTTTCCTACTGTTTTGATCAACCTAATTGTAACTGTTCCTGCACAAGGCTTCCTCCACTTTCCTGAGATGACCATTTATTTTTTGGACAAAGAAACGTTTCATTTTGCTTTCTAGTTGCTTTCCCTTTCTGAGTCTTATCACTATTATGAATGTTGCTGTTACTGGCACAGCAGTGTTTAAGAAAGATGTTTAACTAAATCCTTTCAGAAAGACACATTTTAATTAAAGCAAACAAATCCTAAAACACTTTTATTTATGTTAGCAGGCTTTGCGAGACTCTAATTTCCAAAAAATGCTAATTGACGGAAAGGAGAGAGGAAGGGAGGAGATGTGGCATTAAAATTGCAGCCAAAATTTTCCCTTATGGGTATCTGAAGAACCCAGGCTGCCTCTGCAAGCCCTTGCCCACAGGGACATGGCAGTGGTTGGCCTCACACCCCACAGAGACCCTCGGCTGCAGAAGCAAGTCAGGGAAGTCTCAGCTCTGAGGATGAAATAACCACTGTGGATAAACCAAGCTTCAAACCCATCAGTAACATCAGCTCGGATGGCCCAACACAACTGAAGCCTGGCACAGCATCATCCGTGGTGCTTAAAAAAAGCATCTCATTTTTCTCTGAAAAATTTCACTTTTGAGAAAAAAAAGACATACTGCATGTGGAACTCTGCTGAGGAAAATGCATTTAAAACTGAGCTATCTCACCTCCTCCACCCTATCAGTAACTTCCACATAGAAGAAGTAAAGGTATACCTCACCTGCAGCACCTAACACCTATTTGGACTAAATAAGGTATTCCAGGTAAGGAGTTTACAGAAGAAATGGCAGAACGTGGTAGTTCCTACCAGTGAAGTGACAGGCTGACAGCCAAAGGCAGCTCAGGTATTATTAAATTCACTCAGTATCTAAATTACCTAATCAGATCCCATGGCCCTCATTCTGCAAACAGATTAGGTGGCTGGCATCATACCCTGACAAATGGCATTTTCTGTTTTTCTGCTCTTGGTGCCAGCAGGTCTCAGGGCTGAGCAGGCTGTGAGACAGGGAGCAGCACAAAGGAGCAGGCAGGGAGAGACAGGCACAATCAGGGTTTCATCTACCTCCATGAATTTCTCGCATTACACACAACGCATAATTTACATTTTACAAAACCAAGGAAATGAAGGGAAATATATCTGTCACCGAAGAAGACATCAGAGCTTTAAAAGCTGAAATGACAGATATTTTTAGATGGAGGTCTAGTTTAACTTACTTACATTAATGGTCTAATCTCTGCTGAACAATAGCTATGTTAGCTGGAACACATAGTAAGAAATCTGTTCCATTAATTAAGTGCTGCCTGTACTACTCGGATTTGTAGCAAATGTTAATAGATTTTTTTTTCTTCCTCTGTTGGACAATTACTTTATTTTGCCAAGTTGCTAATGGATTGAATTCAAAAAGGTCCGTGTGTTAAAAAAAAAAAGACTTTAGCTTCAAAGTTCTAAAAAAACGCCTTGTGCATACAGCAATGGAAAATACCTATGTATTAATATTATTAATAGGCCATCCTCAAAGGCACATAAGATATGTGAAAGCTTAGCAAATTCATTCCCACCCATCAAAACCATGCCTGTAAGAAGTGCCCAGACAAGATCTTATGCAAAATGTACTTTTAGCATCCACTAACTCTGGTTAGATATGAAAATCTAGTTGTAAAACAGTATAATCAACTTCATTCTTTTCAACTACTGTTAATAATTAACAAATAAAAATACTGATTCCTTAATATCCTTTGTCTCAGAATGGCCCAAAGGATTTAGTCCAAACTGACTGAATTATAAAAGATATTAATAAAAAAATGCATTTTCAAATTCAAATGAAAAGCAACACCACATCAGGAAAAATATTTTTCCAAGTCTAAAGAAGTCTAAAAACCATTTCACATGCATAAAATAAAGGATAAATACAGTATTTTATACGATTTTCACAAACAAAAAGCTAGCAGCTTAGTGATTAGCAGTATCTTACACAGTTAAATGAACGGCAGCGTCAAGTTTTACAATTTCTCGCACAAGAAATGTGCACAGAAACACGCGGATTTTAACAACTTCATATGGAAATTCCACACTGTAGAACTCTAGACCTCTTCTTGTGTATAGATAAAATCCAGTTTTATCTATACACAATCAATTCAGCTCCCCTCCCTCCAATGAAGTTCCTCCTATGGACACAAGCTGTGCCCTCAGGTTAAGCAGGATGTGGCAGAGCCTGGCCATGAACACCCTCCCGCAGATCCCGGGACAGGCTCCACATCAGCCAGCCAGGAATGCTGCCCCCGACACAAATCACAACACCCACACACAGCACCCCAACTGGGTTTACTTTTGCTTTGTTTTCACTACTGCTTCAGCTGGAAGGAGGATGAAAGCTGACACAGAATCTGCTCCCCTAATTCCTTTTGCTCACCCAACAGCAGGGTCAAGGAGCACCTCTGTGCTTTTGCCCCATATACATATTTATTTCATCTATTACCTGTAAACTTGGACTCTGCCTTTTACACTTTAGCTTCTCCACTACACATCCTCCTTCACTTAGTACTGTCATTCCTTATCAACATCCCTTGTCAGATTTGGGCTTTTTTCTTATTAGCTTTCTGCTTCCCTGCTCCTTCAAAAGGTCTCCAAGGGTGGTCTCTGTTTTTCCTTTCAAAAGTCCAGCTCCTTCTTCCTTGACTTGCTACTGCACTTGCTATTCAGCCCTTCAGGCGTTTCATCTCTCTGTCCCCCTTTTCCAACTTAATTTTTCAGATTTCCCATCTCTGTATTTCCATTTCCTATTTTCACAGTTCTCTTCAATATTTAGTAGTCGTTCTGTCTCCTTCAAAGCTAATGAAACATTGTATTCGAATGCAAAATTTTAAAGACTGAATGCCAGACACACTTTAGATGAGAAGCAAGATAATAGAGTATCTCCTTGTAGCCCAGCCAGAGACAGGAGTAATTTTTAAGCAACTGATAAACCCCTCATTGAAAACAGGTGTAATAATATAGGTGCAGGGCATGCTCTCCAGCACAGCCAGGGAGAATAATTTATTTTGCTGAACTTCAACAACTCCCTTCTCTTGTACACACTTGTAAAAACGCCTTTTGCTAACTATGCCAGTGAACATGAAAGCATTTGCATGGATTATTACAGTTTTCTTACAGCATCAGGAATTGTAATGGAAAAAAAAAATCATGTTAAAAGATTTCAGTGCTCCCAATTAATGAGACCTTTGCTTTCAGGCAAAAATTAAAAGTTCATTCTACCCTGCACTGGTACTTGCCATAGTTTGCTGGAAAAGCGCTGGCTCAGGATCCTCACCCTGCTGTTAGGAAAATGCACATTGAAGCTACACCAGCAGCTACCCTGGGAATAGAAAATATTCCATTCTGCATTACATATTAAGAAATCCCTAGACTATTCTTGACTTGCCGATACTATTGCCAAACCTCCTATTCCATTCAGGAATTTGTGAGCAGAATTTCAGGGGGAAACTTCTCTAAATAAAATATCCTATTCACTTCCTTCGAATGCTGCAGGTGGAAGACTCCGCTACATGCAACTTCTTGATTCCTGTCAACATTCAAATGTTAAAAATTGAACATCAGAGAACAAGTTAACACAGCATATTTGATGCTGGAAATTACTTTTATCTGAGGCAAACATAACCTTTTAATATGACAGGCAGACATTTTTCTTTCAAGGGAAGGAAAAAAAGAGCAAAACTTGAAAGAGGCAAAGTGTTGGGGATAATCCTCACTCACAATGGATTCTTCGTAACAGCTGGTTTGCACAATTTCAGGAGCTCCTTAAATTGAGCTCTCAGAACCTGAACCCTAATTACACAGTTAGAGAGCGTGTGCCTGCATCAACTCTTGCTAACATAGAGTACAAAAGCTGGTTGACCTGAAACTGAGAAATAATTAGAGGCCCAGATGGAGATATCCATGCCACAGCCTGATGCAGAGGGGCTGCACTGGAGAGGATAAAAAAGCCCAGCCTCTCCCTCAGCTAAATGCAATGATGGACCACTGAAAGGAAATAGGAACTTTTTGCCAGTACTGCGGGACTCAAGAATCCTGTATTTCAGCACAACACAATTAAAAACTAATTCATTTTTCTTTTCTTGCAACAGCTATATATGTTTATCCATCCTTAAAAAACAACAGTTCTTAAAAAAACGTAGCCAATATGTCCAAAAAGGGTACAAGGTTCAGAGCAGTACTCCCATTTGTTTCACATTCTGATCAACTTTAAAATAAGAATAATAAATTCATCATTGGTTTCCAGCAAAAATAATAGAAATACCAGTGTAATAAGAACTGATTCTCAGAGTCCCACAATACACAAGAAAGCACACACTTGTTTTCCAACTACTCCCAAAACATGTCAGCAGTTGTACAAAACTGTTTCTATGCACCCTAGAAACTTGAAAAGCTCATGTAATATCCCTAAAATAACACTCCAGAGTTTTGATTTAAACAAAAGGCAGAAGCATTCCAAAACGAAAGGATCAGTTTGCCCAGCCTCTCCTGTTGCAGTTATCTCTGCAATCAGGCAGAAAGGACAAGAACAACAAAATATAACATCCTGCTGCTTCAACTCTACATCAGTTAGCAACTCTGCTTCTTTTCTCCTCTGCTAAAGATACTTCAAATCCTGTCTTTTGCCTTTATTAATGTAATTTTGCACCTTCAATATCCCAGCAAAAAAACCCCAAACAAACCAAACAAAAACCAAACTCAAAACAAAAACCCAAACCAAAAAAAACCCCAAACTGATCAGGAAAAACAAGATCTTTGTGAACCTTCCAAGGACAAAAGTACTATGTAACTGTACCCATAAACACTATAATAGGGACCTCAGATGCACCACATTGCATCTAGTGGTCATCTAGACACTGCTGGTCCTGTCCAGCTTGGCATCCCATCTGCCTATCATGAACATACTGTGCTTTAGAAAGAGCAGGGGTGAAACTGTGTCCTGAGCTAACTGAAGCCCAGGATCAGGCAGGAATTCTCTACCTGCCATCAGGGTCAACACCTACAAACCTCTTCTAGGCAGAAGATTTAAGTTCTCTCACAGGAGCCAATCTACTCTGTTCCTAGGTGTTCATCACCACGATAACAAGTATAATATGATTACCAAGACAATTTCAGTGTGATAGTTGACCAGAGATTCACTCAAGAAACAAGGGATACTCCTTTCCTTGCTACCCTCAGGAGCTCAGGATTTGAGCATCAATTACTTTCACAGATCAGACAACAAATTTCACTTATGTAAATCCCTTCACAATTCTCCAGTAATTCTATTTTGAATTCACACCACCTTTCCCACATCTCTTGTCAGCTCTCTCAAATATTCTGCAAGTGTTTCAAACTCCAGAGAAGAGTAATTTCTCTCTTCTGGCCAGTACAAGACCAATTATTATCACCTTGCCTGGCTTGTGAATATTAATAGGACTACAGCAAGAAGTTGGCCAGGGAGAAACCAGCCTCCAAGAAGACAAGAAAGGAGACTCCTTCCTTCCAAATCTGCCAGATCCTCAGCGTGGTATTTGGGATCTACACAAAACATCCATAAATCATTGTTTGATGACAGACACAAGAAAAAAAAAATCTTAGAGCCACTTTGAACAGAAGTAGACTGCCCCATATCCCAACCAAACACTGTTGTGACAGACAGCCTACATCAGCAGCACTATTCCTGCGGTCTCAGCATGGCAGACTGCTTGGAAATCCTTAACAAATAAAACATCTTCCCATAAATTGGGGAAGAGCTGCCCTGTACCACATCAGAGAAGGCTGCAGCTCAGTGGTGAGCAGGATTGAGTCTTGTGTATCAATTTAAGTTTATACAGGCTTTTGGACTGAAAGACATTATTATAAGAAGTGGTACTACTGGAAATAACATGGATTTCATTATGGGCTCCTACTTTGCCGGGAAAGAGCCAATCTTCCTTGATGAGGAAGACAGAAGCTGTTTTAATTTAAGAAGCTGACCTAGGTGAAGTTCAGGCCAAAGTTGTATTTGGAAAACTCTCCCATCAAGCTGGACACAACCCTTACAAGCTCAGTGCCAATTCCACACAATGGCTTGAACTGGGCTCTCCGGCAGTCCTTAAAGGCACATTTTGTATCTTGGCTTTTGCTGCAAGCAATCAAGAAAGAATGCAAGAAAACAAAACTGTTTCCCAAGCACTGTTTGCTGGTGCCATAATTAATATAATCAAACAATTCCACAAATTGTTTCCAATTGCTGGCGTCACTTTCATGTGCAGAGCCAGACTTTCAAAGAAGGGCCCTTCTTGTCCTACATCCTTACACTGGTAACCCTCGCTTCACACAATAGTAAACAAGACCTCACTAAATAGTAGAGGGTAATTGGTGCTGTAATAAGTCCCCAAGGCACCATAGACACAATTTGAAATGCCATCTAATTTTTCTTTTTAATTAAAAAAGCAGTTACTATATTTAAACAACAACACAAAAAAGTTCAGAGGGGACAGACTGGAGTTTCCCACAGCTCTCTGGGAGTTTTCTCAGTTACAGGCTCAATAGGTACACATTTTTTTCTTTAATTAGTCTGCCATACCCTCTACATGAAGTCAGAGTCCTGATTTTCAGTTTGATATTTTTTATATTGCTAAATGGAGCACAGGCTCCAGCATCACACTGTAGCTGCTGGCTGCTGAGTGGGTATCAGTGGTGCACTTCCCTGTGCTTGCCTTGCCTGGCCCTTCCCTCTCCTCTCTTCATCCTAAACCTGTCATCCACACTGAGGAGACCCAGCAGAACACCATACATTGAGTATTGCCATTAATTCAGCTTTATACTTCTCAATTTCCAGCAAGATGACCAGGATATATTATCTGATTTCTCAAACTTACATAACATGACCACATTTTTAATCTTGTTTTTCAAAAATAAAATGTAACTATTAAACACCAGGTACAAGCGGACCACTGTCCACTGAAGCCATGCAGCAGGACAGATTTCTGAACTTGACAAATTGCCATCATGCATCATACCACTGCTCTGCATCCATCTCCTTACTTAAGTAAATCTACACAAGCCCACACACACTTTAGAAGGATATTTGCAGTTCCAACACAATATCCAACACACCCTATCCAACATACCCTTCAGCCCTAAAGGACAGAATGAAGTGACATACTTAAGGTCTTAATTTCTTGGCCAGTTGGCAGTCCCTCAGCAGAAATCAGTTGAGAGTACCAAACCTGACCCAAATTTATAGGCTAACACAGCTGCTGTTGCACAGGGCACCACAACCATGTGCTGGCCAAGTCCTCCTGGAGCAACTTCCCTAAAGAGCAGAGGACTTTCTACCTTGCACTCTTGGAACACAACTATGAGTTGTATGCTCTACAAAACCTTGTGTTTCTGTGCAGCAGGGGCTAACCTTAATACTGGTTATATGGAGATTCCAGTGCATCATGCACTAGGTCTAGGCCACACAAATTAATTGTACACACAATACAATGGATCAACTGTCAGAGCTAAAAGACAACCACTATGATCGTATTTCTGGCCTCAAATCCAACACTGTTCCACTAGCCTAGAGGAGATTTGCAAATTAATTTCTGCATGAGACACTCAGCAGTGGGCCAAAAGGCCTTTTTGATTGTGTTTTAGTCAGCACTCAGTACCTAATCAACAGTAAATAAACAAAAGCAACAATGCCCACGTTGTGTGCACCAAGGTGAGCAGAAACAACTAAAACCAGGTTTTGCACTCAACACAAGCGACTAAAACTTTATCATCCCAGTGAAAAGGGAACAACAACAACAACAAAACCCGCATCAGTGCCCAATGTCTCCTACAGCAGCCTCTCAGAAATGTACACAATTCAGAAGAAGTTCAGGTCAGCAGATCTGACACAGAATGAAAGGCAGTTCATTACAAAGCAGCTCCAAATCAAAGTGCTCGATCCACAGGCCCATCTGTAATCCTCCCACCTCGCCTGTGGCTCCTGATGTAGAGGAGGCACCGTGGCAGCCGGTTAAGCTGGACCAACTCCGCTGACATATCCCAAGCATCTGCTGCTCAGCACTGGCCCAGAGTTTAAGTTTAGTGATATTTATCTTCCCCTGGGCTGCCTTTTTAAAGCAATCCTGAACAATGGGACTTCAGAATAAAGAATAAAACATTTAAATATTTTTTTAAACTTCTAGGCAAGGGCCTTTAAGGCGATTAGAAGGGGAGGGGGATTGGATAGCAGCTTTTGCTTTTTCATGTTATGTATATTGTGTGTAAACAAACATGCAATTTGCTTTAAAAAGATAAGGTGATTAAATTTTTATCGGGCTTGTACTCTGTTGTCACCACAACAAAGAGAATTAGGAGGAGGAAAGAAAGACCTTTTTATTTGAATTATGCTCTTACCAGAGGCTCTCTACAGCACAGCTGTAAAGCCACTCAATGTTCTCCAAACAGGCTCTTTGATTGCATTTTATTCAACTTGTTTGCATTTGGAGCAATCGAAAGGAAAAGAACGCTCCACATTTTGATGTCTTAATGTTCCTTAATACCTTCTTTAATTTATATTAAGCTTCTTAACTAGGGTGATGAATTCTTCAAAAACAATAAAGACCTAGTGCAGAAATCTTTCACACACCATGAAAATTGAAATTATAATGTATTCATGGCTTTTTTGTTATAAAAAACATTTAGAAGAAAGATTTAAAGCATATAAAAAAAATCCCAAAGTTGTATGAAATTCCAGAGAAATAGAGGAAAGTTCAAACTAATTATTACAAGTGAAATAAAATGTTGTAGGAGGTGAAGGAAAATAAATAGCATGAGAATTTTGGGTTACTATGAAGTTTTCAGTCTCTCAATAAACCATAAATTTCTCCTCTATGGCTTTCTACCAAAAAAAATCCTGACTAAAAATTTGTGTAATTTTGTTTTACCAGGACAAATTCAAATGTTTGTCAGTTCTTTCTCCTTTATTATTCATATAATAAATGAATTATATGTCATTATAAACTAATTTCTTCCCTAAAATGACTCTTCACAGTTCCACAGCGTGCTCCCCTCCCAGTGTCTTTCACAGTCTGCCAAGAGCAACAGCCAACACTGAAGCTGGTGACAATCATGAAGGGGTACTCAAACATCCTCAGAGGCAGCAGCTTCATGGGGCACACACGTATTCCTGGGTGAGGTTCTCAGAGTCAAACCCCATCCAGAGGTGGGTTTCAGTCACACAGGGGGGAAGGCTGCATGAGAAAAGCAAGGGTCACTCAGTAAGTAGAGGCCACTTGAGGGACAAGACTGGCCAGGTTTGCTCTCACAGGCACTGTGTTTTCCAGTTACACTGGATGCTCAAACACTAATTACCTGGCTTATGTATCAAAACTCATTCTCAACAATTCCTATGTACTTTAGAAAATCCCTTCTGCAGAAAATGAACACAGCTTTGAGTGAAAGCCCATTATGGACTTCTACATACAAATTACGGACATTACATACAAAGCAGCCTTAGTAAGGAACATCCAAAAGCGTGCATTCCAGCTTTGCTTCCCAATTTGTCTACTATTTTACCTTTCCTTTTACCTAAAAACTGTACATTCTAATTCAACTTAAAGTTTTCAGCAGTACATATGCATCTGCACACATAGAGACAAACCCCTCACTTTGCTCCCCCTCATCCTCTGCAAGAGAAGTCCAGAGGGAAGAAACAAGCAGTGGCTAGGTACCTCTCTGAACACCAACACAGTGCCCAGAGCTGTGTTACAGTGACTGGGTGTCTGGGTACTACAGCAGCAGAGAAATGAACTTCCTGAGTGAATACTGAACTACATAAAATCCTCAAAATATTCTTGAAATAATAGATTTGAAAGAGAACAGACATTTTGATTGGGAACTACTGTCATTTTCTGTCAACATCTACTGACTGCTCACCTACATTCCCAGAGTCATGTTTTTAAGCAAATTCCAGGAAAGCACAGTTTAAAACCTCACAATAAAGCCTGCCACGTTTACAAAATGTTTGTGGAAAAGCTCACCTAGTTGTACCAGCAATCAACTGGCGACAATAATTAAAACAATTTAAAAATTCACATGCTGCATTTATCATAGAATAAAACAATGCTGATCCTAATCTAACACTGATGTACCTTGCTTGAAAGGACACCTTTCCCTCCTGAACAAGTCACACCACACCGACACAGAGCAGCAAAATCCAAGTTCAAGAGTGAATATGGATCAACACAGCAAAACTGAAAAATCTCTCTAAGCACCAAGAAACTGAAGACTGCAGCTAAGGCAGCACAAAACATCTTTACAAACCACACTGTTGCCATCTGCTATGGTGGAATGTTTTCTTCACAGCTGTCCTGCAAAGTAGTCACAGCTTTTGCAGGAAACAAGAGAGAAGGAGATGATATAATGCTAATATAAACAGTTATTCACGCACAATAATTATTGTATAACAGGTAATCACAGCTGTATTCCAACTATTTAAACTTTCATCTGCATTTTTTAAGGGACCAAGTACAAAATTTACATATCCAAAACAGTATTTATATATGTAGCCAGTTAAGTCTTAACTGCTGTATCTATAAAAGCTAGTGCCTTTAAGCACAAATGATTCATGAATTTTAATTTGTTTTAAATGTTGAAAAATTCCATCCAAGTAAATTGAGTCAACAAGCCAAATGACAAAGACATGTATCTGGCTTTTATTTAAAAAATAAAAAACTCAAGTCTATAAATTTTTAGTCACCCACAAATCCTCTAGCAGTGAAAAATACTTTCCAATAACTAAGTTTCCTGCATTTCTTTTAATTAAGACACTATGCTTTTCACATGCTGATTGAACACTACTGAGCCTTAACTTGATTCTCTTTGTATTATTTAACTACAATATTTTTAAATTATTACCAGAAGGAAGGGGGGGGGGGAGGGGGGAGGGAGATTTGCAGAATGGGACTCTGTAAACTGCTTCAGTATTGTTAATTTCAAAAATGCAAAGTCATCCGTCCACTCTACGAATAAAAATGCTTAAAATTTATATAAGCACTATTCTAAAAGTAATAATTTATTTATATTTCCCTCCTAAATATCAAGACTTAGTTCAATCTTTTCATGCTTTTTCTCAGTAGATACAAAGACCAGAAATAAAACTTTGAATATAAAAGTTAATGTTTCCTAATAATTACTTTATAGTACTCAGGCTCCAAATAAACAGCAATGCCAACCAAGTTGAACATAAGCAGAGATATGTTTATAAAGGGACAGGCACTGTAAGTCAAACTTTAAATGAGATAGCACAAGCTGCAGAGATACAGTGACATAGACCTAGCACATGATAATAACTTAATACCTCTATCCATGCCACAGCACTACTTCCATTTTTCTAGGCAAGCACCCAAGGGCTGGGTTTCCTTCCTCATTACATTCTTCCTGGGGCACAGACTGTTCTAAAACCCAGTCAAGTAAAATATCAGAAAACAGGTACAGCCTCTGTCCAAGTCCAGGGAAGCAGATCATACTTAGGCTGAAGGAGATTAGCTTTCCTGAACCATCACCCCAAAAGACTCTCTTCATCTTTCTGAAATTTCCAGGTGCTGATCACACTGGTTAGAAGTAAGATACAGGCAATTCACAGGGTTCTGATGCAGAAATTATTAACAAGTGTCCTGATACAGGTGGCTGGCTGGAACAGAACAAATTACAGCAACCTAATGGACAAGATTCCCACAACCAATGCAAAGCTGTTTGAGTGTCTGGGTCAAAATTCAGCCGTGAAAGGAAAAAGGTTCACAACTTACATTGCAGGGTGTTAAAACAGCCAACCCAGCACCATGGAGAGACAACCTGGATTGAAGAGCCACTGCACATTTCGAACACACCAACTCAATCTGACTTGCACTGCAGAAAGATCCAACCCCCACAAATAAATACGGTGTTTCTAGGGAGTGCAGTAAAAGGCAGCATTGAAGGAGAGGGAAATTAGATTATGGAAGACGTAATATGACCAGCCAAAACACACAAACAAGTTAAGAATAAATCAGCCCCATTACCAAAACCACAAAGGCAGCATCTTGTGTGATGACTATTGATTTCATTGTTTAGGTTCTAATACAGTCCATTTCAGGAGCAGGAATTGTCAAATCTGAAAATTTATTTTTCTTGATAAATAATTGTTGAATGTTTGCCATGTATTAACATATCAATGTTTATGATATCCTAAATTACTCAAAGACAACACAGGAACACATTTAGCCTATCATTATAAATAACTTGTAGAGTGACCCAACAAAAGCATGGTGTATCTTTTGCCCTCTGAGTTTTCCTAGAATGCTGGATTTTTTGAAAGGGGGAATTTAAGAAAAATTCACATTCAAATTACATTTTCTCTGGTAGTTCCTCTACATCTTCTTTGTAGCTCCTATTATGACACTGCTCCAGACACCTCTGCACTTCAGAGCATCTGAAAAGTCACCAGGTAAAAGGAAACCCTGTCCCTTCCAATACCCATGTGTGTTCTCTATTTAGAGCCCTGATGGCTCCAGTTATTGCTCAGGGCAGGGCTGATCAGCTGCAGGTTCTATGACGACAACCAAGAAGCCATTTACAATTCCAACAGCTGTTACTGATTTTGCAGCAGAATTATGGCAAATCTGTGGTTCAAACCCTTCCTTCTTACGAGGAGGGGGAAAACAACAAGAACAAGCAAAAAAAAAAAAAAAAAAAAAAAAAAAAAAAAACCAAGAAAAGGGAAGGACTGGGGAAGTGTCATGGATAAAGGGCACAGCCCTGGCCACTAACAGCTTTGCCTGTGCAAAGCTAGAACATTGAGACTATTACAGCACATTAAGTCAAGCCCAAGGTCCTGTCTTATCCAGGTTTGTTCCTTACAGCAGGAAGCAGAGGGGGAAGTCTGCAGCACACCACAATACTGAGCCTTATTCTCCTCCATGCCCTGCAGACTGAGGCACAGTGCAGGGCTACCTCAGGGAGTGCACAAGGGAATGGTCCAGCTGGGAATCATGTCTCCATGCAGGTTAATGTGCCAGCACAGCCCACTGCAGCTTTCAGGGATCAAAATGGAAGCAGCAGCATTCCCTTTTGCTGCATACTGATGAGGCAATTCAAAGTGTTCATAAAAGTGTGTGTTTTACATGCAGTTCATCAAGGCTATGGATCTACAGAAAGTTTATGTTAATACTTATGCTGCTAAAATTCAAGCTCTAGTAAAAACTCTAAGGAGAAAGAAAAACCTGAGTGTTTACAAAACCTAACAGATGCAGTCCCTTCCAAATAGGTCTAAAATATAAGTCTTAACAAGATTTTCCCAAGGGCAGTTATCCTTGAAAGAAATATAGGATACTGTGAGGAAGACATGAGCCTCTCTTTTTGGAAGGTAACCAGCTACTTTGCCCAAGAGACAAAGCAGGTTTTAGAATGAAGCAGCCTCTTCAACTCCCTCCCTCTGAAACAAAAGCAGCCTGCATGTCTTGAATGCCCGTATTTTAGACAACCTGTGTGGTACCTGAGGCTGCTCAAGATATAAGAGAAATTATCAGTCTGCAGACAGAAATGAACTGGTCTTACTTCCTGTAGAGGATAAAAAGGAGCTAACCAAGGTCATTTTAGCAGAAGTCAAAAGAGGCATAAAACAATTATTTTTAGATTTTGTTTCATATTTGCATGCATCAGGTTTGACCTAACAACTTTTTATTTAAAAAGGCAGCAGAAGTAAAACAAACATTCTAGGTAAGATTTGCTCAACTTGCAACTCCAAAGTATACTTCTAGTGAACTTCTTCAGAACCAAAAAAAAAAAGCAAAAAAGCCTTAACATTACAAGAGTCTCTCAGTCGCAGTGCTGACTTCAAATGAAGGTTAGTTTGTGCTCTGCAATCAAAAATTATAATGGACAGGCCACGCTATTCCCAGCTTTTATTCAGTCCCATTTTACTACTTCAAATATATACTACCTAAATTTGTATACTCTTTAACAGTAGTTAATCTTCAATTAAAATACCTAGAGCAGAAACTAAGATAACTGGTTTAAAAGGTAAAAGCTTATTGACAAAAATGTATTCTTCATATTGCCTTTTTTAAAAATTCTGCATATTAAAAATGTCATTTTTATGACTTGGAAAAAACCTTCAGGAATAATGAAGGCTAACAAAAGACTGAAGAGCAGTAATTTAAAAAGCTCCATATGTAGCATCCTGATTACTGTATCAGTCCCATTTCCATAACGAAGGGAGAAGTCACCAAGCTGCTGCCTGTCCTTTTTGGTGACAAGGAAAGGGCAAAGAGGATGGTGTGTTTCCAAGACATCATCCTTCAGGCTCTAAGGGAAAAACAAGAAGTCCCCTGCAGTACAAGATGTGAGTGTCAGTGTCTGGCACTTTTCTGGAATACGGTAAGCCCAGCTTTGGTGGTCCCTGCACATGTACTTAATTTGGAAGCAGCTGGGTTCAAAAGTTTATCCTCCCTTCTTGACCTGCAAAGGTTTAGTGTGTGGGCGTGCACGAGTGTGTACATCATACCACACAAGCTGAAGATGTGCAGCCACAATATACACGGTGTGTGAGCATTTATGTGTCTGGGTTTGCATACACAACATGCTGTGTCTTCCTAAATACCAAAACATCATCCAGTATACACTGGAATGATGTGCACTGGATGCAGCATTCAGCCATCCCAAGCCAAACATAGCCAGTCTGCATTTCAAAAAGCTTCTGGAATTTTTAGGCTTAATTTCAAAAGGACAAACTACTGAAAAAAATTTAATTGCAATACTACCTACTTGGATAAATAGATTGAACATGCTCCAGAGAAAGTACATTGACCAGTTCTGTAAGCCTGATTAGATCTACACACTAACATGCCCACAACAGGTACACCCAAATAATGGATTCAAGAGACCACGAGTTCTCTTCGTATTTACAGTGCTTTCCATCACAGACAGTGCAGGATAAAAGTGTAAATGAAGCTGGGGGTTAAGTAAGATGGGCAGGAAGACTAGAAAGCATGAGGAGGCTGGGAATCACTGAGCACAGTAAGTTGATGAGTAACACTGACAAAAGTAGAGTCACAGACTGGTGGAATATTCACAGCTTGGAAGAATGAGCGTATTCTCCCGCTAGCATCTGAATATTTTCTTGAATTTCTCTAAAGCACTCTACAATTGCAGGCAGAAATCTCTGATCTTGGCATAAAGGATATATTTTTCAACCACTTGTCATTTTACAGCTCAGACACAGAAGCAAGTCAGTGCCTATCAATTGAGCTTCAGTAACTGCAAATATGCTCCTCAGCACATCATATTCACTACAGAATATCTTCACTGGGATTTAAAGAGAGATCTGAGGTTATGAATTTATAGCACATTTGTGAGCACTCAGACAGCCACTATCACTGAGATAACAAACGGTAACTCATTAATCCATGGAAATGTGACAGTATAGTTGAGTGCAGCAGTTTTCTCAGCACTTGTGTTATTTTGAAATCTTGAATCAACTGTTTACAGAAGCTCTTCACTTGTGTTCACAGCAGTAAGTACTCTACATACCAGTGAACCTTTAATACTTCCTAAATTGTACCATATATATAATAGCAGTTTCTTTTTTTTAAACAATAAAAACCAACACATAATGGATAAATAGTTCATGATGAGTGTAAAACACAAATTTTCAAACAGAACAAGCACTTTGTGTTTGTTGATAAAGTAGTGACTTTCAGTCAGAATTACACAACAATAACCTTATTGCAAACCAGTTCCAAACACAACAAGGGGAAAACAGTCAGTATGCAACACAAATCAAGTAAAGTATGTAGGCATAATGGCATAGAAAATAAAAGTTATTTAACAGAAGAGCCCATACATCAGCAACAAACTGGGAATTAAAACACAAGATGGAGCCCCAGGGGGAACACTTAATACAAAGACACTACAGACGGCAAGTCGATCAAGACCAGACTACTTGACCAATGCCAAAAAACGCAATTCTCTCTTCAAAAGTTCCAGGGACAAAGTGAAAAGTTAATGTTAAGAGCTATTGTGCATTTCAAACTTTCTTGTGACCTAAAAAAAAAAAAAATCTATCCAGCTTAACAGGGAAATCTTCAGTTTTCAACAAAGATGTTTTATACAGTGCTTTAGCATCAGATGTGATGCCTAATACATGAAAAACAAATGAGATGTAAAATCTGTCCAAGAAAACAAAAACTGTATTTTCATTGTTATACAGTAATCCTAACATCTAGTCAAAGAAAACACTTCCTATTTTAGTTTCAACATAGTAGTACCCAACTACTTAAAAGAATCCCCAAACAAATTACATAAATAATAATTCCAATATATGACATTAAAGTGGATAAATAAAACTCACGAAGCAGTAAGAGACAGAAGAACAGACTCTCAATGCCATGCAAGCCCTTGGGTTGACAGCTCTATGGAAAGGATCCCAGCCCTAGCTGCTGTCTGAGCAGGGAGAGCACGTTTATTCTCTCATAAGGAAATTCTGTTTTGTAAGTATAAACTGGGAGTAACTGTACACATTTGATGGTTCAAATGAGAGGATGATTGAACCAGTAACTGTTGCTCACAACAAAGAAAACAGAGGGACAGATACAGAAGACTTACAGAAGCCTCAAATTGTCACAGAACTTGCTCTCAAATTTTTGCAGCCCTAATGGGCAGACATTTAGATTGGAAATTAAGAAACCCAGGCCTAGGCAGTTTTGCTTCTTTGGCTTCCATCAGTTCACAACATTATTTCACCTCTGTCTCAGCTTTCCCACTTAGAAAACAGGGTTCCTAATACTACAGTTCTATACAATACCTTGGAATACAGAGTCCTTTTTTAACCCGAAGAAAAGCTACACATTCTGTGTAAGTTTACAAAGTGTCATTGTTGATGAAACAGCCTGCTCCTTTTAATTCCATATTTAAACAACTCCGCTGAGGTCTGAAGATGTTGATTTATTTCTGATTTTACAAATTTTAAAAAAGGCTTTCCATGGAGATGTAATTCATGAGTTTAACATTTCATCAAATATGCTTTTGTTAAGTGTGGTTGAACAGCCACATTACTCAAGGTCATAAACTTTAAGTCAAATCACAGGCAACTGAGCAGCTCCTGTGCTTTTTCTACGGTCTCTGCACCTCCACAGAAGGCTAATTATTTTACAACAAAACTTGAGAAGTGTATCTTTTACCCTGAAGCCATATTTGCCCCTTGTTTCACTATTTCTGTTTCCACAGCAGGAACTCTTGCCTGCAGTTCATATTTTCCCATCAGAACCACAGAGCTTGAACCATCTACACACCAGCAAGAAGAATCATGTTGAAGATAAATTACATCCTTAAGAAGCATTAATTTCTGAGTGATATGAAATTAAACCACAATAAAAGAAAACAGACACGGAGTTCAAAAATAAAGTAAGAATCAGAAGTACCTCTCAGTTTGCCTAGCTGTGTGTCTTTCAATGTTGTTGCCAAAAATCCCAAACCAAAACCAGCAAACCAAAAACCTACTGTCCTCTCAAAACACAGTCAAAAGGTACCAGAAAGAAAGAGTGAAAAAAACCAAAAACTAGTAAGTTGTATTTGCTAAAAACTTGATCTGTTTGCGTCCTTACAACTATAAGATGCACATATAATTATGGGAAATGACTAGATCATCCAGAGAACATCTCAGTTTAAGATAGGACATTTCCTGAAAGTACACCTTTGGTTACCTTTCCAGACACATTTACAACTCTTTTGAATTAGGTAACATTGTTTTCTTCTGAAGATTAATCCCCAACAGAGAATGAATGCAGTGGATCAAAACACCCTATTATGACAAGTAATTAAAAACAATAAATTACCAACCATCAGGCATTACCAACCATTGGCATAAATGCCACCAGACTTCAGGCTGACCCAATAACTAACCTAAAAGACGACACCCTGCAAAAGCTCCAGGAGACAGACTTATACTGGCACTAAACCAAAACTCCAGAGTCTTCTTCACTGTATTGCCATAAATTTGCTGGCAACTCAGCTAATATCTCTACATCTCTGCTCCACAGCTTTCTAGAGGAAAAAAAAAATAATGAACTCCATCTGATATGAGACAGGCACTAGCTGGGGGCTACCACTACCAAATGTCAGGATAAGGACTTGAAACAGTTACAATCCATTATACTCAAATTTACATTACAGATATAGCAATAAAATTCGCATGTGAACATACAAAAATTTAAACTGTCCAGCTTTGCTCAGAATTTTGCTGGACAAGAACTCTGCATATAATGTGCACATTGCCAGAACTCAACAGTCTTCTGCAAAAAAAAAAAAAGAAAAGAAAAAAAAGCCTTAACCTCTTTGCTTGTACTGAGATAGGCACATTGTGCTGAGTTATTTGAGCATATAAGCTCTTTGAATTAATTTTTACACTGAATTTTCTTGACTCCTATGGGTTTTTTCTTCATCAGTGTAAACCTTGCAGAAAAACAGTCTTGCAAAAGTAAATAAGTTCATATTCTAAGCAACAAATCAGATGGCTACGATATCCAGAAAACCATTATTATAACATCAGCTCCATTCTTAGGACAAGCCCCAAAATGTGCTGACATGGAAATACAGAAAAAAAAGTCTCAGGACACTGTTTTGTACACAAATAGACATTCCTACTTTTATGAGAAAAAAAAACAAACCAGCAAATGTATTGCTGAACTGTGACTGGTCTGGAAAAGGGAGTTCCCTGACTTTATAAACTGTCAACCTCACCCAAAATATAGCAAGCAGGTTGTTTTGGTTTGGTTTTGTTTTCTGGGTTTTTTTTACATCTGTTAGGACCACATTACCATCTTAAGGGAGGTAAAATCTATTTTAATCTCTTCAGTTGTCTTGAAGCTCTTATTTTATCTTTGTCAGTTCTACAGTCTAGTCTTTCACAAGTACCCCTGAACCCAACCTTTAAGTTGTTTCCTACCAGTGGCAATTTTCTGAGTATGTCTGACAGACCAACAAACACATATGCTGGAAAAGGGCTTCCTGCACAGAGAGAGACTCAGACCCCCAAAAAACCTGGGATGAGACAAAAAAAGCCATGATACAATACCATGTGCCAGAGGTTTGCTGTTCAGGAAATCAGTCATCGAAAGCAGTGTCATAAAACACAGCTGAACAAATGAAAAAAGAAGTCACACACTTTCCTTCTAGGTATTACAACTGTCTTTGGTAAGAAAAGAAGGGAGATCAGCAACTCTGCTGGGGTACAAAGAAACCATAACACATAATAGTGCTCCAGGTGCTAAAAATATTCACTTTTCACGAGCTGGAATACATGGGGATCATGTGTGGCTCTCCCAGGGCAGCCAAAATGCACATGCTGTCTTGAGTCAGTGCTGAGCAAAAGCCCTTTCTCAAATCCATGAGACCTCTTTGGACACAACACAGTGAAATCAAATGGCAGGGATGCTCAAACTGCAGCTCCATCTTCCTCCAAGCACTACAGACAGCATTCCTTTGTATAGCCCTGGCTGCAAGCCCACAGGTTTCCCCAACTAATGCTGAGACGAGCTGTAAAGCTTTTATATTTGTGGAAGCACATTGAGAAAGCGCCTGAAAAGTGCCAGTACATGTCTGAAATGCCACCAGCCTGTACCATCTTAAAATCACATGCAGCATTAAGAAAAGACTGATAAGTAAGACTCATACAAAACAGGTCTAACAAATCCAATTCGATAAAAGAAATGAATTTATAACTACTGCAATCTTTCTCCTTTCATGATGACCAAATATGGGTACACAGCATCAGCTTTCAGCAAAGCTGGGGAAGGGGAAAGACTCATTTAACAGTTGGTCACATTTAGGCAGACAAAGCTGGAAGGAGACAAAAGGGTAATAATTTAGTGATGAAGAAGCTCCAAAGACCTAGAAAAGCATGGCAGCCTACAGGGATTGGGCTTGCCAAAAGGCTATTTTGGGCACAGATAGGGCTACAAAGCTGCTATTAAGCTTCAATCCTTAAAATAAGCTCATAAACTCAGAAAATATTTATCTGTAAGGGTGGCAGCCCAATAAAAGTTTTATGAATGTTTTAAAACTGCCCTGTCAAGGGGCTAGCTGCTCAGTCACCTCCCTCCCTCCTAAAAAACAACAGAAGTAAGAAAGTGAGGCCCATGTGTCAGATCCCAAGCAGGAATGACAGGATAGACTGAAAAATGGCTCTGCACCTCCTTCACCCCCTCCTGAAGCCAGCAAAGCACATACCTCCCTGCTGGGAACAGGGCCCTGCCACAGCCTTCCCTCTGCTACTGCAGGCACATGTGTCTCTGCACTATCACCCAGCCCTACGCACCTTCTCCGAGATGTTTTTCTCCTTCCTGTTACCCACTGCATGTTGAGGAAGGAGGGAAAAGAAATCAGTATATATAAAAAAGGAACACCATGGACAATGGAAAAATACAAATCCAATCTGGTTTTAAAGTTTACTTTCTAAAAGCTTCTTGGATCCAGAGATGGTAATAACATTTGGTTTGTGCTGCCCAAATGAACCAGTCACTGTTAATTTGGCACTGGCTTAGAGCTGGACAGTGGGCCAAGTGTAGGGGATCAAGAAAAGTCCATTTTGGACTTTCCATGTGTCCCATTTTTGTTAACACCTAAAGGCTTTAGAGAAAAATCAAGCAGAAGTAATGCAGACAAAAAAAGTGAATTTAAGTAAAAGAACATAAAATTCATTTGCAAAACTGTGTGAAGCCTGGAAACACCAGACAGAAGAGTGATGCTGCTTCTTCCTCCTGCCACATATTTTTTCCTCTCCTACTTCCTATCATCACAAAGTCTAAAACTCCACACAAAGCTTAGCCAGAGGAAGCTTGGCACATTCCTCAAAATCCAGGGAGGAATAATCACTGGCAGCAAAGTCAAAATGGGATGAAAGATAAGAACGAGCAATGAAAAACTGTTTGCAGGCAACCAGACTCTCCCGGCTCACATGCAGAATTTGCCATGACAGTAATTTGGTCCAATTCAAAACGGCTTCCAAAAACATGAACTACAGTTTGTTCACGCTTAGTCCACTCTTCCTAGGCAGCACCATCCTACATAGTTTCTTCAATTTTGTTTTCAAAGTAAAATGTTTATAAACTTAAAACCAATACAAAATTCCCAAAGAAAATAACCCAAATCCCTCTGGCAGAACAGAGGGTCTGATGTGCACTCCATACAATAGAGCACACACAGCTCCCAGGCTGGTGGTGCAGATGTGAGGTTGTGGCCAGCCCAGGGATGGTTGGCAATGCAGATGTTTCCTGTCACCAGTGTCATGTTTGTGCTGTTACAGATTTATTTTTTTAATGTATTGTGTTACTCCATCTATCTTAGTGAATTGTCCACCTTGTAAAATTCTAATTATATTATTTTCTTCTTGTTATCTGCATTATCTAAAATTATTTATACTATTATAACCTTGGTTTCAAACAGTGGTTATAAACATTGTTACAACAGTTATTAGATCAGGGTTCCTATACATACACACACAGAGATGAATAATTTACTTTATAACTGCTCTGAAATGCTGGAACATGATTTTGTTTCCCCAACATGCTTCTCTGGCACAAAACAAAAAAACAACAAAAAAAACCCCAAAACAAAATCAAACCACAAAAAAACCCCACAAAAACCCTAGAAGAACAAGATCCAATCTGTCTTCCCCTGGGATCTCAAAGCAGCAGCTTTCCTGAAGATGGCACAACACTGTCCTGTTTTTGAAGCTTTGTCAGCCACTTCTTTCTGGGGGCGCAGAGCAGTTGCTGAGCCAGAGTTTGGCAGGAGTAAGTGCTCTGTTAGATTAAATTTCAACATAATGCTCTTGATAGGAATCGGAGCACCATTCTAAAAGTGCAACGGGAGGGTAAAACGCCACCCATCAAGATGGATGGTTTGTTTTTATTTTTATAGAGATTTTCTAAACCTCAACTTTCACCTCTTAGCCCCCTCCCCCTTCTGTTCTCAGTCACCTCCAATACTCCATCTGTCCACTTCATTTAATAGAAACCTATATTTCCTAGCTAATGGATGCATTTGGCTAAGAAGATAATCTCTTTGTGTTCGCTTCAGTTGTCACATTCCTGTTATCATATTAATACTGATTAAATACGAAACCCAACATTGAAGTCAGACCCCACACATTATTTCAAAGCGACAAGATGTTCATATTTTGGCACTTTGAAACCTCAGTCAGCATGGAAGTGATCTCCCCCTCCCACTTTGAACACCTTTCAGCTGGGATGCCATCCATATGGATTTGTACAGGACAGGATACAGCATCGTCCTACTTGAGAACACCAGACAAAGTTCAGGTTTCCTGAGAAGCTCTGGGAGCGCACAAACTGACCTCAAGGAAATGAAGACCTTGCAGGTCAAACAGCACAACACTGGGGATTACAAGACAGGAAGGGTCTGTACAGATCTCTGCTCTCTCAAAAATGTCCAGTGACCATTAACAGCCCATGTTTGTGCCTCAGTTTCCCCATCTGTATGAGAGGATATCCCACAAGCTGTGCTGTAGGTGTGCAGCCAGTTTATTAATGTCTGTTTGGGTCTGTATGGCTACAGACTGAAGGTGCTGCAGAAAAATGAAGTACGAATAACCAAACATCAAATCAGCAAAAACTGATTCAACAAATTCTGGGATTTAAGCCAATTTCATAACATGTCACATTTTAAAATCAGCCAGTCCCACATGTGATAAAGCACACTTCTAACCCTGAGAAAAGTCATCCTCAAATTCCAGAACAATTCTACCCATCAGAACTACACTGCAATAAGACCCAGATGAATTTGCACCATTTTTTTCTCATTTCTCATGTGACCATCATCATCCTCGGTGGAGGAGGAAAACTGGAATAGAATAGCTATGGAAATGAGCCTAATGAGATGCATGCTTTAACCCTCTGTATTGTTCAACATGTAACCATCACTAATTTTTTTAATAAAAAATTATTAACATATCTACTTATTTATTTGGGGGTTATCCCATTCTATTTAATAGGCTACCACTGCCAAGTCAACAGAAGCAGAAATTAGACAACCTCAAAGTTCTGGTGAAATTAGTCATGTATGGCACTGATTTCTCAAAACTGCGATCAGTAAGAGCCTGAGTTGCATGCTGTAGTCATCTCTGTGTGCAAACATCAAGTCTCAGAATAAAAGCACATACACTACACATGGAAATTATTTATGAGTTCCTGGAGACAGACCCAGTGTTCCAACCACTCCGATTACATCCACCTTTCTTCGAGACCAGGTCCGAGCTGCACGCTCCACTCAGCCAAGTACCTTTCCTAAAAGGCGATGCGACACCTCCTGAGCAGCTTTGGAGCAGATGAGGTTATAGCATGGTCAGGAAAGCTCCCTGGGGATGTCAAGAAGGCTAAGCTAACCTTCTGAGATCCGTATAAACAAACAACCGAACATGGAGAGCCTTGAACCGAGGGACTGCTGTTTACCTAACCCCTGAACTGCAAAAGACATCAATCCCTGCCTTATTAAAGAAATGCATACGCTAGCCAGGCATGCCTGCTTGATCAGCTCCCTCCATTCACAGCTTCTCTGGGGTCGGAAGAAGTTTCAACAGGCCCTGTTCCATAAATAAAATCCTTCTGGCTGGCGATATCTAAATTGTATTAAGACTGGCTCAGACAGCTTCAATTAGAAATAATCGGCAGGGGTGGACTGAAATAGCCTCCATCAATTTGCTTACAGATGGTCTTTTCCTCCCCAGGCCAACTCTAACTACCTGGTTCAATGAAAGTAGCAGGGAATCCGTAACATACTTCCACTTATTCTATATGTGTAATCCATATGTATGTGTGTCCTGTAATCAAAATCTAGTATCTAACATACGAGTAAAAGCTTTAAATACAGAGGCAATCAACAGGTCTTTAACAGAAAATTCCCAACCATCAGCAAGCAAACAGCAAACTTCAGAGTCTGAATAACACAGATCCTTCCCCGTCATGTTTACAACACTTCTCTCACTTCTTAGGCACCCAAAAAGCAATCATTTGTGTATACTACAAATCCATCATTTCTTTACGAAGATTAGAGAAAATAAAGTTATTCAACCAAACTCATTTACAAAACTACAGTATAGTCTTCTTAAAAGTATCAGTATTAATTAAAGCTGAAAATCTTATAAAGACATTTAAAATCTGTTGTTAATCTACCTATAATTTTTTCCAAATGCCAAATAAAACTTTTTTCCTGTGCATATAATAAATAAGTCCTAAAAGAGACTCACTCCTGCTTTTGCTCCCCCATACATTTACTCTGAAATCTAATCAGATATTTAAGATTAAACACTAGTGAACTGCACCATGATCAACTGAACAGAAATAGTCAAATTGTTGTATTTTCACAGATGTGAGAAATTAATTTGATTTTTCATAGGAATAAATTGTCAAATATTAAATTATACACATATTTTAGTATTGTCCCAAAAAAACTTTCTATTTGACCTTCATCAATGGAAAAATATTCTTAAAAATATTAAACTTCTCCTAAAAGGAACAGTAGCTCAACAGAGATCCTGGGTCAATAAACCCAAGCTTAAATTTCACTTCAAGTAAAAAAAAAAAACAGACTAATTCAGTAAATTATCAATCTCGCTCTGAATGTGCACAATTTCAAGACAGAAAAATAAAGCCCATAACTAAATCCAATTACATTATGTCCTCAATCTACTCACTTCGGAGCATAACAAGGAAAATATGAAGAAAAACTAGGGGAAAAAAAGTCTGGGATTGGAGAAGCAGGCATCAATTTCCACATGAACTCCAAAGGGACTATAATCTTTGAGCATCTTCTGAGGAGGTACTTGAGAGAACAGTTGATTGTAATGAGCCATGAAAAGAAAATCCCCAGTTCATGATATACAGCCTGCTCTCCTGTCAGCAGGAACTTGCATTCTTTAGCACATTTTCAGTCCTCAAAAAACATCTTCTTTCTCTTATGCCTGGCACATGCTGCTTGGCAGAGCCCATCTTACCATTGTGGGAGCTTGAAAAGATAATTCATTGCAATCATAAAGAAAACAAATGCATATTCTTCAGGCTGCATTCATGTTGTAATACCAATCCTGATGAGCTGATACTTCAGTAGGCAAACAGTCCCTTGCCTAACACATCCATACATCAGCTGGCTATATTAGGGAGAGAGAATGTTGTTGTTCTTTCACATACAGAAAACTGAGAAGGTAAACAAATGCACTGAGAACTAAATACATACCTGGAAGCAAACTTGCACAGAATTAAAAATCCTCAGGCACGCAGCAAAAGCCTACACCACACAAACAATGTTCTTCATTTACATACAATGATACAGTTTAGGACAGAACAATAAAGTAACCAAAGGGATGGCACAGGTCCATTTTCTTGGTTCATGGTTCTGCATGTATATGTATAGACACACACACATATATATATATGCACATATATATATACATATAGACACACATATATACATATATATATATATATATATATGTTTCCCTTTAAAATAAAACCTAAAAAGCAGGAGAGGCTGCTAAAGGTTGTGTGGGAAAGGACAGCTGTCTTGGTTTAAAAGACAGGTGTCTGCTAGGGAAGGCAGGAGCCTTCCTTGGAATGGAAAAACTGCAACCCCTTTCCCTCTGAATTATTATAAATTTAAAATCAAGAGGCTCT